>PVHX01001166.1:170067-224327 GCA_004024805.1 Geosciurus inauris | reverse complement strand
CGTGCCTTGTGCCAGTCTCCACATGATCTTTATCAACAACTTTATGTCCATTTTACAGACAAGGAAACTGAGGAAGAGTGGTTTTGAAACTTGCTGAGGTGATGTAGCTCCAGGAGGTAAAGCAAAGACTCATTGGGTGTGGGTGACTGTTAACCCCAGGTCTTCTCTTGTGACCTTAAACATCAGACTGTGTTGCCTTACTGCATCCTCTGTGACTGAAGACTCTACTGGGGGATAGGCCCAGAAACAGCTCTGAGAGCCACCGCCTCCACTTCCATTTTCATGTTAGCAGCATTTGATGGGCCACGGAAACCAACGTTTTCTCTTCTGAAGGCCTTTTAAAAGAAATCCTAGGGTGAATCCTTTTGTGATGCAAAGGATTAGTCCCGCAAACACCAATTTTGTAATCCCCTACATTCCCGTGCCTGGATTGGGTTTATTTGCAATAGACAGTTATTTCTTTGCCATACAGCAGGGGGCGACTTTTAACTGCTTTTCAAGAGCTTTCTGTCAGAAAAGTATGAGAAGAAATGGCAAAAGTAAGAATTTTTTAAAAACGACTAAGCCAAGTTTTAAAACGGCATGAAACTGGGTAGAGAATAGAAGAGGTGACAGAAAATCAAAGAATTGTTTCAAGAGTTATTATTAAAAGGCAGAAACATTTAGTGGTTTCCTGATCTGCCCTCATGTATTAGCCAAATCCATTTTAGTTTCATTTGCTGCACAAAATTATTCTTTGAATTTTTGTCCATCTCACTTCCACATTTTCTGAATTCATAAGTCGATGCCTGCGGCACTGAGCAGACCCGGGGGATGGGGGTATCAGTTTACACACAGCCTTGAGTAAATATTCCGTCAGAGGTCCACCCATTTGCCTTTTCCCCTTCCCTCTTCTCTGGGAGAAACCCTCCCTTCACACTGGGAGACAAATTCTGTCCGGGGCGGAGGGGCCGAAGCGCCCGCGCCCGCGCCCTCGCCCGCGCCCTCGCCCGCGCTTTCCTAACTTCATTTGCTGAAACTTACTTTCTGCCAACCAAGAGCCATGCTCCGGGTGATTGTGGAATCTGCCAGTAACATCCCTAAAACGAAATTTGGGAAGCCGGATCCCATCGTTTCTGTAATTTTTAAGGGTAAGGAAAAGTTTTCTTCTCTTTCTAAAGCCCTATTTTGAAATGTTAGTCGCTTGGGTCACATACTTTAAAAGTCTGCATTTAGGTGACAGGACCGCGTGCTGTGACGATTTTAAATTTTCCCCAGGGCTTTGAGACTCATTGAATGACCTGATATCTTAGGTCTAATAATGTGATTTTGGTAAACCCTTGGGAGAAAACGCTTACTTGCTAATCCCTTAACTTCAGGTATCAATAAGGTCTGTGTTGGTTCAAAGTGAGTGTTTGAATAGTCTTGCATGCATTTTTTTCAATTTTCTCTGCCTTAGAAAAAGGGAAATCTAATGGGAAAAAGAAGCCATTAAATTGTTGGAGGTATCATTACGCTGTTAAACAGCCCCATGCTATTTTTATTGTCACTGGGCATCTGGTGGGTTAGGTGAAGTTAATTTTTTGCATTAGTTTGTTTTTGCGTTGATTTGTGCCTCTTTGTACTTGTTTTCTAAACAGTTAGGGTGTTTTCAAAGGTTCTGTCGCTTTTAATTTGCTTACAGCGGGAGCTCTGAACCCCACTTCTGTGGCTTCGGGATCAGGTTCTATCTTGTTGAGTGACCTTGGGCAAGTGACTTCATTTCACTAAGTCTCAGTTTTTCTTCTGCAATACTGGAGAGGAAGGTTTAGATTAGATTATCTTTAAAGGGCCCATTGTATTTCCAAGCATATTTTTCTGTGGCATTTAATGGTGATGGTGGAGGGGGTCGGGCGTGGCTGTTGTGACGGCCTTCCTCCAGGCAGTGTGATTTTGGCTTTGGCTGGAGTGGTAGGTCTAAATCTGGGTTTGGGGGCTTTGCCCATTTTTTGTGTGCCCATTTCTGTTTGGTCATAATAAGATTTTCAGCTCACTTCTTGGCAGGGGTCAGGGATGAGGCGGGTGGCAGAGAGAGTGGGAGCTTTGATAGGCACATTTCCTGACCACTCCTTGACAATTTTCCTCTTCCTCCAGGAGCCTGACTGCTTCTCCCTTATAATTTCTGAGTAATGGCTCATTTTCTCCGTTTTTGTTACCATTTTTTATCCCTATTATTCTTCTCAAACCTTTCATTCTCAGGATGAGCAAGAAAATTAAAGATCTGAATTCTTCCTCCTCTTTTTCTTCCTCCTCCTCCTCCTTCTTTTTTCTTCCTCTTCATTATGGGTGGGACTGGAGACTGAAGCCAGGGTCTTGCACTTGCTAGGCAATCACTCTACCACTGAGTTACATTCCCAGCCTTTTTAAATTTAAATTTTATTTTGATATCAATCTGACTATGTTGCCTAGGCTGGCCTTGAACTTGAGATCATATTGCTTCAGCCTTCTGGGTAACTGGGATTACAGGTGTGTAACGCTGCACCTGGTCAAAATTTGTACTCTTAAACTAGGATGTGATTTAAAAATCTGGTTAGCGAATATCTTGTAGCCATATTATGTCAGAGTTCATTAGGTATTTTTAAATCTTTTTTCTTGACACAGTTATATACTAGAAACATAACATGAAGTGTTTTTATCCTTCACCATTAGCAAGTGAAAATATGCAAAAATATATTGGGTGCAATCTGGTGATGTCATTACATAAGGCAAATCATATAGATTATAAAAGAACTAGAATTAATGTTACTGAAATCTGACTTGTCAGATGTATATGTACTAGTTAAAAATTTTCAATGACTAAATCTATATCTAAGGCTCTAAACATAAACATGTAGTTGAAAGTGGAAAATAAATTGGCAAATACAGTCTATACAAGAAAATAAATTTGCTAGATTATTTAACTTTAGTGTCTTTTCTGGTCTCTTGGTTGTACACATGGAATGGTAAAGTCATTCATTCATTCATCTAACAAGCAACCTGACACATGGAAGAACCTTGAACTCAGTGTAGGAACATCTGGACTATAGTTGACCTTAGCTAACTATCTGATAACCATAGCTAACTCAGATTTAAGCTGGGTCTCAAATTTCTCAGCTATAGAATATGAGGGATGGATCTCCTGGATCTCAGATTCTATAATTTTCTAGTTCCATGTATTGAACATAAGCCCTCATCAAGACACGGAGGATGTGTCTTAGGTGCTGGAGGGGTTATAGAAATGAATATGGCATTTTTCTTGCTTTCAATATTCCCCAGTGGCTTAAAATACTGTTGCTAGCAAATCCTTTCCAGTTGTGCCCCTTCCCAATTTTGAGCACTGTGTAAAATTAAGTAATATTAAGTCCTGACAGTTCTGAGGATACTTATGCCATGATAATGCTCCAGGAACATGGAGCAAAGCCAGATGTGCATTGTGGTGTGGAGTAGGGTAGTGTGTAATTTGGAAGATATAGAAGCCCTAAAAGAGGATCAATGTGGTGCCAAAGAAAGTCCATGTGTTAACTGAAATGTGTAAACATTTTACTTCTTGAGTACATAAAGTAGCAAGATCAGGTCAGTAAGCAGCCCTTCTCAGATCATAAGATGGCAGGAAGCACGGCCGAGAGGTGTGTGCTTGTGTAGACACTGTGGGGCTGTGTTTGTTTTCTGTTACTTTTCTGTAACAACTGTCCCTAGGTAATCAATAAACTTATGAAGAGAACAGATTTATTTTGGCTCACGGTTTTGGAGGGTCCAGTCCATGACTAAGCAGATTTGTTACTTGTAGTCCTTTAACGATGGTGGCAGAGAGTACATCATGGCTGGAGCAGGTGGCTGAACAAACCTGTTCCCATCATGGGGAAGAAGAAAAGAGAGAGAGAGAGAGTCCCAGGGCCCTCAAGTGCACACTACCAAAGATCTAAAACCTCGTAAAGTTTCTACCACCTTCGAATTGCACCCCACAGAATAAACCTGTAACACATGCTTTTTGGGGGACACCTGTCCAAACCATAGCAGAGACTGTAGCTGGGAATGTGCTGTACTGACAACCAACTGGTTTAGAGTTGACCTGTCTTTTGTGTTCAGGCTCATCTGAGGCTGACTGTTGAGTTTCTCAAGGCCTGTTATGAGCCAGGAGGGTTTGGGAACTATTGCAATCCCTGTTGTGCAATTGTCATTGGTATTTAGTAGGGCCCAAGTCGATTATGGAAACCACCAGTCTTCTCGGATTTTTTTACTTCCTTGTCCATGAACCAGGTCAATGAATCAGCTCTCATCTTAAGGCCAGAAGGCCTGTGAAGCCAACGGTGGCCTTGCTCTCTTGAGTTCCCTGTAGATAGCTGAGCTGCAAAGCCGAATCTAGCAGGAAATAGACCACACAGGCCTCTGGGACCTCTCTCCACTCCAAGACATTAGGATTTCCCAAGGCATAACAGGTTTAAAAAAATTTTAAACTTAAATAATACAATATTTTAAAATCTTTTTTAAAAAATTTGCATCGTATTATTTTGCCACGATTTCAGACTTACAGAAAAGTTGCAAAAGGTTTATGCACATATACATAGAGAAAGAGAAAAACTAGAACAAAGATTCCTGGTTTTCATGAATCATGCAGATTCCTAACATGTCAACATTTTACTATATTGGCTTTATTTTCTCTCGCATGTTCACTCTGTTATACATATTATGTACACATATTCATTCATACATACACACTTACATATACACATATAAAGCATTTAGGGGTAAAAGGACATCATATCTTCAAGCTACTCTTAAAACAACTCAGAGGGAAAAAAAAGCTATGTATAGTCACAAATCAATTAACAATGGGGACATGTTCTGAGAGATGTGTCACCACTCAGTTTCATCAAACAAACACAGCTATGATGTCACTATGCAAGATAATCTTATGGGACCACCATAATATATGCAGTCTGTGGTTGACTAAAATATAGTTACTGGGCATAAAATCACTTTTTTAGGTAAAAAAATAATGCATGTAAAAATAAAACAAATGAACATCCTCAAAGGGATTATACAACTGAAAAACGAACTTTTCCACCCCACCCTCCCTACTCTTTCTGTCTCCCACAATTACTACCTAGGGATTTCCTCCCTGACTGATTTGATTTAAATCTTTCTCAATCTTTTGCTATTGGCATGCAATTTCTTCCAGTCACTGCCACCTACTAGCAACAATATAGCAGTGAATGTCCTTCAAGGGCCATTTTTGCGAATGTTTGCCTTGCTGGAAGACTGACTCTGTGGTCTGTGGTTTTGTGTGTGGATATTGCCATAAACTTCCATTTCCCCTTTGACTCTTCCCTTGTTCTGTGTCAAATCTCTTGAAAAGGCTGGTCAAGAGGAACTTTCTTCTATACTTTATATTGTTGTGCCTTCACAATGTGGCGACATCACATTCATATACAACATGCGTCTCCTGGGGAAGTGGTTTCCTCGTTCTGTCCTCAGTGGTATTGTCCATCTCGTTTGCCAGAATTTTCTCTTGCTTCTAGCCTCTTGCAGATCTTTTCTTTTCTTTGTGAAATGACTGCTGCTACTGTCTAAATTGCCACTAAGTAAGGGTTAGGTTATTTTTTGAGATTCTTATTGTTTCATTTGGGCATTTTTTTTTTTTTGATACCAGGGATCAAACCCAGAGATGATTTACCACTGAGCATCCCCAATCCTTTTTATCTTTTATTTTGAGACAAGTTCTCTCTAAGTTGCTGAGGGCTTCACTGAGTTGCTGAGGCTGGCTTTGAACTTGCAATCCTCCGGCCTCGGCCTTTCCTGAGCCACTGGGATTACGGGCGTGCACCACCATGATTGGCTTTACTTGGACATGTTTTTGGAGTGCAAGCCTAGATATTTCTACAGCCTCCTTCTAATTAGTGTGTCAAACTTTGTAGTCTTTAGTAAACCATTTTACCTTCCTGAGAATCCTTTTTCCTTCTTTCAAAAAATGGGGCAAGCCAGGTACGGTGGCACAGGCCTGTAATCCCAGTAACTTAGGAGGCTGAGGCAGGAGGATCTCAAGTTGGAGACTAAGCATGGCCCCAGGCAACTTAGTGAGACCCTGTCTCAAAAAAAGAAAAGAGAAAAAGGTTGGGATGTAGCTTGGTGGCAAAGCACCCGCGCGTTCAATTCCCAGCACCAAAAAATATGGGGCAGTAATGGCTTACCTGAAAGGGAGTAAATCTATAGAGATCCCCAAAGGCTGTGATTTGTCCAATAAAGACTTACCACTTGTCTATTTTTATTTTTAATTAAATTAACAGTAATTTATTTATTGTGGTACTTGGGATTAAACCCAGGGCCTCACTCATGCTAGACAAGTGTTCTACCACTAAGCTATATCCCCCGCCCTGAGACTTGCCTATTTTTAGCAAGAACCACTGTACTCTTTGAAAGTGTATAGTTGATTTTTTTTCATTTAGGGACATTAACACTGAGGGAAGAATATATATATATTCTTACCTGTTTTTTAAAAAATTGGTTTTGAATCTATTTTTCTTTTTAGATGACACACAATAATTGTACATGTTAGTGGGGTTCAGCACAACATTTCAATACATGTATACAGTGTGTAATGGTCAAATCAGGATAATTGGCAGATCTATCACTTTGGACATTTTTTATTTCTATGTGTTAGGAATATTCAAAATCTTGAATACTTAAAAAACAAACTTTTATATAAGCACAAAAAGCTGCAGGATTCCATCTAGGACTGGTAGAGTATGATGGGAAAAATAGCTCATGGGTCTCATTCACTGTGGTCTGTGAAGGCACTTAGTGAAGTGCCCACACAGAAATTTGGTTTCCCCAGGACACCTCATGGAACTAGTCCAGAGGATTTCCACCAGCTCAAGTGAGAGCCATGCCATGTGGGTACTTCAATAGGACCAGTGTATTATTTTGACAAAACACTCAGGAAGGCAAAAGTGTTTCATCTACTGAGTCATTCTGGCCGCTTCCGGGAGAACAGGGCTTGGAGACACACCGCTAAAGGACAATGGCCCCACCCTGTTGAAGCATGGAAACTCCCAAAGGTACACTTTCCACAGGCACATTCTGAGGCTCTCGGCCTTTTAGAAATGGATTAATGTGGATTGTTTTCCCTTTCCTCCTCCACAGCTATCTTACCTTCATGCCCTCAGCCAGGGGTGTTGATATTTTTCTGGTTTACGCTTCTTTTCTGATTAGTGGTGAGTTTCTCCATCCCCCTAGCATCTGGCCCTGTCACAAAGGCATGGTGTTTTTATAACTTCTGCAACCCTGACACATCACTGATGTTATATATACATTTTCATTATTGACCTTGAAAGCAAAGATCTGGCAGGAGGTTGGAGACATCTTGGTGTTATCAAGTCATTCTAAGTTGTCTCCCTGACTACTTCTCCTCAGTTACTCATATCTCCATTTGATCCTCAAACAACTCTGCAAGATAGGAGGTAGTATTAAAAACACTGAAGCTGGAGATTGTATTTGTTCCTGAATGACGAGGAAGCAAGAGGTAACAACTGGAATTTTCATTCAGGCTTCCCAGGCTCCAAAGCTCAGAGCCTTTGCATTCTAATGCCCAATAAGTTAGCTGATAAGGTTTAAGGTACCAGACGTCCCACAGTTATTTCTTGGTGACAACTGTGTTCAAAGTACAACCCTGTCCAACAGAACAGCTGTTGAATAGAAATCACACAGTGGGTAAGGTAACTAGTGCCATATCATGGGGTTATAAGTAGTATGTGTATTATAGACCATTGAATGCTTCACGTAGGAATTTTCTACACAAAAACTGACAATTTCACATTTTTCTCAAGAATGCAAAGCATCTACGACACTAGTTTGCTCCTGGATAGCAGGTGCCGGGAACAGGTTGTGTTCAGTCAGTTGAATCAATGACTTGATTACACCAAGATGTCTCCAACCTCCTGCCAGATCTTTGCTTTCAAGGTCAATAATGAAAATGTATATATAACATCAGTGATGTGTCAGGGTTGCAGAAGTTATAAAAACACCATGCCTTTGTGACAGGGCCAGATGCTAGGGGGATGGAGAAACTCACCACTAATCAGAAAAGAAGCGTAAACCAGAAAAATATCAACACTCCTGGCTGAGGGCATGAAGGTAAGATAGCTGTGGAGGAGGAAAGGGAAAATAACCCACATTAATCCATTTCTAAAAGGCTATTGTGCCTTTGTAAATGACCGAGAGCCTCAGAATGTGCCTTTGGGAAGTGTACCTTTGGGAGTTTCCATGCTTCAGAAAAAAGGAGGCCTTTCTGCACATTGGCTACCTTACTGAGGCCTCTTGTGTGGCTTTTGGGTCACCACCAGGTGACCTGGTCCTGACTAAACACCTAACTACCATGTCAATGTCTCCTCATTGAGGTCTTTGAGAGAAAGGCTCCAGTTGGTTCTGTTTTGATCAGATGTTCATACGTGGTCCAGTCAGCTATGGTTAAAGTGCATGGAAGCCCAGGGCAAAGCAGGTATACCAGATGTGTCTAGTGTACAAGATGAGCTTCTGAGTGCCTAGAACTCAGTCTGTCTCCCAGTTCAGGGATTTGACCTATTCTTTTCATTTATTTTTTGGTACCAAGGATTGAACCCAAAGTGGCTTTACCACTGAGCCACATTCCCAGGCCTTTTTTATATTTTACTTAGAGACAAGGTCTCACTGAGTTGCTTAGGACCTCGCTAAATTGCTGAGGCTGGTTTTGAACTTGCGATCCTCCTGCCTCCAAGCCACTGGGATTACAGGCATGCACCACCATCCCTGGCTCTTTGCATCTTTAATCTGCTAATTTAATATAATGTCCCAGACAAAGAGTCTCCTTTTTTCTGTGATCGACATCATCCATGGAAAAGGATGACCTTAGGACTAAGCAGGTTAAATTTCATTTCTAGTTCTCTTACTAGGAACAAAATGTCATTGGGCAACTGTATTTCTAAACCTTCATTTCCTCATCTACAAAATGGAGAGAATAGGATATACTTCATAGAAATGGTGTAAGGACCAATAGTGATAAAATATCCAAAGCTCTTACCATAGAGCTTGGCACATAGTTGTTGTATGGCAAATGCTTCTGTCCTCTCCCTTGTACACCCACTCCTTTTCCCACTGCTAGGGATAATACAGAACCTTGGGTGAAATTTCTGAGGGGTGGCCCAGGCTTAGATTTCAAAATAAATGGGAAGCCCTTTGGTTGTAGCTATACAAGGAACTTGAAGGCAGAACCCATGTCAGATTTATTGGTAAGATTGCAACTTGGCCTCTCAATTGGCACATAATGGGTTCTTTGTTTTTAGCTGTGGTAAAAGACACCTAACATTTATCATCTTAACCATTTTAAAGTATACATTTCAACCATCAACACCATCCATTCACCAACAGAACTCTTTATCTTGTAAAACTGAAATTCTATCTGTACCATTAAACAGTAACTATCTATTCCCATTTTCTCCATCCCCTAGCAGTGAGCATTCTACCCCTATGGATTTGACTACTCTAAGCATTTCATATAAGTGGAATCAAACAGTATTAGTCCTTTTGTGCCATTTAGCATAATGTCTTCAAGGTTCATTCATGTAGCAGCATTTCCAGAATATTCTCCTTTTTAAGGCTGAATAATATTCCATTGTAAGTATATAGCACATTTAGTTTATCTGTTCATCTACTGATGGGTGACTTGGGTTGCTTCTACCTTTCAGCCATAATGGATAATTCTACTATGAACAATGGTACAAGTACCTATGTCCCTGCTTCCAGTTCTTTGGAGCATGTACAAACGTCCTGAAGAACTGCTCTACTATTTCCCACAGCAGCTACACCATTTACATGCTTACCAGCTGTGCACAAGCTGTGCACATTTCTCTACATCCTTGACAACACTTTTGTTATTTTCTGGTTTTAATAATGGCCACTCTGGTGATTGGGGACATAGCAGATTCTTAGCAACTCTCCACTGACTTGGACTCTCAGCTCACACTTGTCTTATTATCTCTGAGTGACAGTGGCTGCATTGTAGCAGGCCTTGTGAGGTCCATGTGGCCAAAGTCGTGCTGGGCACCATAGCAGAACTGAAGGCAAATAGCCTTCAGTGGGAAATAGCCTTGGTCCCCTGCAGTACCAGGTCTTTTTGTTGGCCTGGGCTCCCCAGGACAGGATTGGAACCAGAGGTCACCCTGCTCTTCCCAGAAGCACATCCTGGGGAAATTAGAGTTTTCCTAAATCAGATTGCCCTGAAATTCTCTCTCCTGACATCCTCTACTTCTTTGTGGCAACTATTGAAAGATGTACTTGTGTATTTGCTGGCTTGTTGGATTTACACCTGCCCTCTCCATTAGACAGCTTTATGAGAATAGGACCCATGTCACTTTCCCTAGTGCCTGGCTTGATGCCTGGTATACAGTAGATAATCAATAATAAATTACTGAATGAATGATGATGGCTTTTCTGCTCGTTTGGATCAGGGTTTCGTAGACCAGAGGCACCATGTGAGACCAGATCTCTACGTCCACAAACTGCAAAACTGATCTTGAGTATTTTAGACTTCAGGGTTTCTACAGGCTGGTTGGAATCTGTGAGCTGCATCTCAACAAAAGCCGGAAGTCAGGGGAGCCCCAGCCTACCTCGGACCTTGACATAGGCTTTGGTCTTATTAATGGCATGGAAACTGAAGTGGGGATAAGATCTTTTTGTAAAGGTTATAAAAATAAATAACATGATGTACTTAAGGTGTCCAGACTTAAAGTAGATGTTTATTCTCCCAAAGCTCTTGAAGTCTGACTCCCTTTGCACATTGCCAAATGAAAAATTAGTGACCTGGGTTATGTGCTAAAGAAATAGAAAAATTATAAATCTAGTGAGGACAGCCAAACAGGACCTTTAAGCTCCGGTAAAGGGTGAAGCTATAAGTCTGGAAAAGAGGTCTAGACTGGGTTCACTTTATATCTAAACAACTAGTTAGTTTGGTGAAAATAAAACAGACTTTTTTTTAAAACTTCATTTACCAATCACTTTTTATATGCACCAGATTATTAGAGCAGCACTGTTCAAGAGAACTTTCTGTGATGAGGGAAATGGTCAAGATCTGCCCTGTCCAATGTGGTAACCACTAGCCACATGTGAATATTGATCACTGAAATGTGGCCACTGTGACCAAGAGATTGAAATTTTTTTTCTTTTTTGGTACCGGGGATTGAACTCAGGGTTACTCAACCACTGAGCCACATTCCCAGCCCTATATTTTTTTATTTTATCTAGAGACAGGGTCTCACTGAATTGTTTAGTGCCTCGCCGTTGATGAGTTTGGCTTTGAACTCACAATTCTCTTGTCTCAGCCTCCCAAAGTGCTGGGATGACATGCATGTGCCACTGCACCTGGTGAGATTGTAATTTTAATATTAATTTTAATTATTTTTTAATGCACATAGCCACATGTGTTTACTAATGGTTTTATCAGGCAGCACAGACATCAATAGACAGCTACAGTGGCAGAGTCCAGGCCTCCCACTCACTCACCCAGTGCCTGTGGACCTCACTTGCCTTGTCTGTAAAATGGAGTGGGTAAGAGTCCCAATTGCAAGCAAGGTTCAGGGATTTGCACAAGTACAAGAAAGCACATAGAAAGGGCTGCTCAGTTATTTCAATCTTCTGGAGAATATGGGCTGAATGCACAACCTGAGTTCTAATAATTACTTGGTTTACCACCATTTATTCAGCTCTTCTACTGTGCACACATCCACGTGTAGTACCTAACCCTCATTTCATTCTTAGGAAGAAGGTGTTATTTCATCTCTACTTTTCCTGTGGGGGAGCTGGAGCAGAGAAAGGGCAGAGACAGGGTAGTTTGGATCCCAGACTGCGTGTGTGTGTTCACTGAGCTCAGTATGGATAAGGATACGGCACCGCACCTGGACCACAACCACTAAGTCAAGTGAACACGAATTGAATTGTTCAGTGTGGGGATCATTTGGATTCAGTCTGCATGAGGAAGAAAGTGCACCAAGAACAAAAGAACTCTAAAAAAAAGAAAAGAAAAACAAAACCCAACCCTCCTGGGCTGAGCTTGCCACAGGGTAATGAAAACCTTTATGGTTTGCTATGACTCAGAGGCTAGAGGTGACATATTTTAGGAGTAAATCAGTTCCGCTGATAATTAGGTTTGAGTCATTTATCAGTGGGAACTAAAAACAGTGTATGTAAAGTATAAAATATCTAATATTTAACTGGCAGGATAAGGCTTTATTTCATTTCACCTGTTTGCTGGTTTGTTACCTTTATCATCTTTTTCATCCTAATACTGCATCTTAGAAATTGGGGGAAAATTTTTCCTTTCCTTTATCTTTCTTTCTTTTGATGAATAACATAAAAAGTTATATTTTTTGCTTATCCTTCCTGTCTTGATTCACTGGCTGGCCATTTCCTGTCTCTCTCCCTGATTTCTGCTGTTGCTGCTTTCTCCTTCCAAACATGAATCCATTCAAAAACCATTGATGGAGGCTAGGGATTTAACCCAGGAGTGTTCAACCACTGAGCCACATCCCCAGATCTTCTTTTTTAAAATTTTTTTTTGCAGGGGTGCTAATCAGGGATTGAACTCAGGGGCACTCCACCACTGAGCCACATCGCCAGTCCTATTTTGTATTTTATTAAGAGACAGGGACTCACAGAGTTGTTTAACGCCTTGGTAAGTTGCTGAGGCTGGCATTGAACTCGCGATCCTCCTGCCTCAGCTTCCCAAATCGCTGGGAATACAAACGTGAACCACCATACCAGGCTTTTTTTTTTTTTTTTTTTTTTAATTTTTGAGATAAGGTCTCTCTGAGTTGCTTAGGGACTCGCTAAATTGCTGAGGCTGGCTTCAAACTTGTGATCCTCCTGCCTCAGCCTTCTAAGTCACTGCGATTATAGGTGTGCACCTGGCTGAGCTAGACACCTTATGTTGGCTTCCCTTGTGACATGCTTTGGGATACGCACCCCTCCCAGAGCACTTAAGTGTACAAAGCTTTTTCATGAGGTTGATTTTCACAACAGCAGCAGGTGATGAAGACAGGTATTTATACCCATTTTGCAGGTGAGTATATTGAGATTTAGTGATCAAAGTTGCAAATTTTGCTCTTCTGCAAAGCCCAGAAGAGGCTGGGAATGAACAGAACCTGGATCTTGAGATTCTTATTTCGATTCATTTTCCCATGGCTTGGAAAAATGCATGGTTGGTTTTCTTTGTGCTTAACATCTCTCTTGCTTTAATTCTACCCTCTGTTCCTGTCCCGGGCTCCACTGACAAACAACAGCCCACAAACACTTCTGACTCCCAGCACTCCCTCGGGTCTGCAGCAAACAACCAGCTCACTGACGAGCCCAGAGGTCAAAGCCATTTGCAGCATAGGAGGGAGGCCTGAGGGGAGTCGAATAAAACCGCTGTCAATGGCGAAAATCCCGTTTAAAGAGATTCTTACTTAGGGAATGCCAGGGTCTCAGGCCCAGGGCACATTGAGCTCATTCTTTTCTGCCCAGATACTAATTTTTGTTAATGAATAAATCTGGATATAGGAAGTTGGAAAAAGTAGCCCAAAGTCACATAACTGATAAGGACTGAAAAAGCCACAGGTTGCCGTGGCCCCTCAGCCTGCAATGGCAGTTATAAGGACAGGTTCAGAAATGAAGCAGACTTGAGGCTGAAGCTTGACTCTGCCACTTCGTAGCTCTGTGATCTTGGGCGAGTCAGTTAACATCACTGAACCTCAGTTTCTTCATCTGTTAAATGGGTGTGTTGATACCTCCCTTGTAGGGATTAGAGATGGAAGTGCTTAAAGTGCCTGGCCCAGAGTGGATGCTCACACACAAGATCATCACCAAAGCAGCCAATTCAGATGTCTGGCCTCCTGGGCTGCCTCCACCTGAGCCCTGGCAGGTGGCATAGCCAGGATGTGACTGCTCCCTAGGGTTGGCTTTCAGGGAATAGCATCCATGAGTCTTTCAATTGACAGCTCTCACTGCAGTTCTTTTGGAGGATCTGGGTTTGACTTGAGAACTTGCTCTCCTGGAAGGGCATCTCCAGAGACCAATGGGGCACAGGGAGCAGAAAGGGGAGCAGGAACCCAGCCCGCCTTTGCCTGGGCATTCCTCTTTATCAGTGTTATCAGCAGCTGCTTAAGAAATATACAAAACAGCCTCTCTTTGTATTGTGGTTCCCACTTGGCCCAAATGTTTTTCTCCTGGAACCTGTTTGACAACATCATTCCAGAGCATTGGAGCAGCCAGGGTTATAAAGCATAAAGTCAGAAACATTATTCAAATAGGTTCCTCTGTGCCCTGCCCCTCCCCTACCCCTCTCAAGTTCTGAGGGATGAGGAGTCTCCTGATAGCCCTTCCCAGAGCCCAGAGCCATCTCTAGGCTCTAGTTATTGTGGAAGTTACCCCAATCCCCATGGCTGGCAGGCTGTCTGCCAGGGAGGACATCACTGCCTATATGCCAGCTGCCCCAGGCAGCCTCTGAGGCCTGGAATGGAGCCATGTGGAAGAGTTATGTACACATGGCTGTCCCTTGCCTTACTGGGCACACCCTGTTGTTACTGGGGCTCTGCCCTCTAGGGCTACACAGCATAAGAACCCCTATAGTATACAAAAGGGGGCTGCCCTGTTGCCATAATAAGAAATCATCTAATAACTCCTTTGTCTAGTGCTTTCTGTATGCCAGGCCCAGGGCGGAGCACTCTGTATTCATGCTCTGACTTAATCATTAAAGCAACCATGGTCATGATACTTATGTGAATTTGTAAAGTCCAATTCACTCAAGTCATGGAAAAACTGCTATGTAGTAAGCATTGGCCAGGGGGCAGGGGTGAATAACAATATTAATAAAATATAGTCTCAGTCTTCAAGGAGTAGTGGCCTGGCCTTAGTCCTCCAATTTTGGAAACTGCTCTGTGTCTCTATCTTCCAGAGTTTGAATTCCAGCTCTATCACTTCCTAGCTGTGTGACCTCTGAGAAGTTGCTGAATCTCTCTGTGCCTTGGTTTCCTCCTTTGCAACTTGGGATGATCATAATAGAACTTTTAGAGTTGTGAAGATTAAATGAGATAACTCATGGAGAGCACTGGGAGCCCTCACTGGTTTAGAGCACTGAATAAATGTCAGCCAAGCGTGGATGAGCGTCAGGGGGTCTATGAAATTTTAGGCAAATGGTGGTTGAATTGATGTGTGACTGATCATCTCTCAGAAGAAAGGGGCCTTGACCTGGGAACCTGAAAAAGTACTCCTGATGTCCAGTTCAGATGCATGGCTGATCCTGGAGACCTAGTTGATTTACTTTGCCTGCTGGGGAAGGCTTTGAAGACGGCACCCCTCTTCTCCTTGGACCATTTCAGAAAGATACAACAATCTAACCATTCAGGACTAGGGGACATTTCCTGAGGCTCACATCTCACTGAACTTGGAGGACTATTTAGCTATTATTTCTATTATGGCATGTAAATTCACCAGTTTATATATGAGGAGCCTGAGTTGGTGATTGAATTTTATTTCTTCCAAAAATAACAGCTCAAAAAGTGGAGAGTTCACTGATTTGCAAGTCCAGTCAGGAGAGCTGGGCCAACGCCTGTTCTTTTCCCTGTAGGATTATGAGAATCAGTGGGATATGATGTATTTGGAAGTATGTAAAAATGTATTAGCATTGTAGGTGTTATTATTCCCATAGACACCTGCTGTTATTAGTTAGATTAGACAGGATTCTCTAGAGAAACGAATAGAACGCAGGAATGAGTTTGTGTGTTGGAGAGGGCAGTTTAAATTTAAAGAATGGGCTGCTATGGGGACTGGCAAGTCTGAAATTTGTGACATAGGCCAGCAGGCTGGAAACTCAGGCAGGGTTTCTATGTTAATGGTCTTGAGATGGAATTTTTCCAGGAAACTTAAAGTTTTACTCTTAAGGTCTGGTTTGTTCAAATGAGGCCCACCTACATTATGGAGGGAAAATCTCTTTTATTGAAAGTCAACTGAATTTAAAGTGTTAGTCACCTCTCTACATCATAGGTGGCCACCTGGCACAAAAGTAGCAGTTAATTTTGGGAGTCCTGGACTTACAAGGATCCTGCACACTGTGTGGTCAGTGATCAGCAAAGGAAAGGGTTCTATGAAGAGGGCGAGGTGGCTGTTCAGTCAGTCCTCCAGGGATCTCACTGGGAAGGTGGCATTCGAGTTAATCACTGCAGTAGTGACCTTCACAGAACCTAGTGAGAGGCAGGGGTAGCTAATCAGAAAACAGGAAATGTCCCGAAGAATGCCCTCAGTCATGGTCCAAAGTTTCTGCATTTGAGTCAATTGTTTTGTTCATGGATGAAAGTACTTAATCCCTTTCCATAGGAAGGAACAGTCATCTTAATAAAATCAGAGGTGGCGGCAAAGGGGAGGTAGGTGATATGGAGAAGGGAAGGGGAGGTTTCCTGTGGTTAATCAGATGTTTGGTGCCTGCATCTTTGACCTCGAAGCATTTGATCAATCAAATGATTGAATAATATAAATATCTGACTCTGTGGCTGCTGATAAAAAAAAAAAAATTATCTATTTTTTAAATCTGTTTGCTAACTTTTTTATGTGTGAGACTGATTTTAATAAAATGTAATGTATTCACATTCTGAGACTCCTCCTTGGAAGAGGTTGAGCTGGCTTTCTCCCAAAGAGGAGGAGCTCATGCTAACTACTTACTTTTTCCTTTTTAGTCAAAGAAATAGGGTTGTGCAGGGGTCAAATACAAGGGCTGGGAGTGGGACTAGACCTAGGGCTTCCTCCTAGCCCTATGATCTTGGGCAAGCTACTTAACCATTCTGGACTTACTTTACTTATCTTCAAACTGGAGATAATAAGAGTGCCTACCTGACAGGTTTGCTAGAAGGAATAAATGAAATGATGCATGGAAGGGGCTTAGCAAAGCCTGGCTTGCAGTGAGCACCCCCTAGAGGGTAAGGCCTTCAGCAGCAACATCCTGCACCTAGTGCCTGGAGGTATAGGAAGTTCCTTAATAGCTCCACCTGGTCTGTGGTCAAAGGCTTCTGCTGGGACTTGACTTCTCCCTTTTGTTCTCGACACACAACTGAATCATATGTTCAGGAACATGTATTAAGAGTTGTTGGCAACTTGGTTTTTCTCATTGAGTTATGAACTTTTTGAATTTTAAGTCCAGTCTCGAATATACACCTCTCTTAAATGGCTCATGTTGGTCAAATGAAGCTTAGTGGGGTATTTAATTTAATACCTTAGTGGGGTGTTTAATTTACAGTGTGGCTGTTACCTCTCCTGCAGCCCTCTAACCCTTTCCACACCCCTTGGTCCAGCCAATTGCGTATGCGGTGTCCCCAGACATAACCAGCTCTCTCCTCCTCCACAGGTAACCCACCCACCTAGTGGACTCTACCTGGAATGAACTTTTCTTCTTAGATCTGCACTTTCAATTCCTCCTTGTCAATTATTTCCAAAACTCCACCTCAGCTTCCTCTGTGGGGTCTTACCTGGTGCCCCAGGATTGAGGTCTCTATTCTTCCTTCTAATGGGGATTTTCTTTTTTTTTTTTTTTTAAATATATTTTAGTTATACATGGACACAGTGTCTTTATTTATTTTTATGTGGTGCTAAGGATCAAACCCAGTGCCTCATACGTGCAAGGCAAGCGCTCTGCCACTGAGCCACAGCCTCAGCCCCTGAGTGTGGATTTTCATCTCTACCCCTCTGATGGCAACTGAAGTCTGCAAGAGGAATCTTGGAATTTTACTTCATTACTGCCCCTCAGTCACGCAAACCCTTCCCTTAGCCCCTGTGCCCAGGTTGGATACATCGCTGATGACTTCTCTTTGCTGGGAAGTTTTGGATTTGCCCATTTCTCTCTCTGGAGCTTGAAGGTGTCAGGTTCCAAATTCACTTGTTTAGGACTTAGTTCTCACCTACCAGTCCCTGGTTAGGGGTACCATTTCATGCTTGTTGAATGCAGAGATTCTTAATCTTTTTCAAAGGTCACTAACGCACTCGAGAATCTGTGAGAACAGTGAGTTCTCTCCACAGAAAAACTCACAGAGGCAATATTTTGTATATTAGAGCAAATACTTTTTAGAGAATTTCATGATGCCCTGAAACCAACTCATGGGCTCCCTGTGGTCACTGCCCAAAAGTTCAGGCTCCTCACATATATTACATATACATATCTTCATTATCCAATGTTTTGAAGCTTCCAGAGAAGTGCTGTGGTGTGTGGAAAACACACTCAGGTGTTGGAACCAGAGAGAGAGAGAGTTTCAAAAATCTGTTTCTCATTAATTATGTCATCTTAGGCAGGTTAACTAACTTCTCTCAGTTTTCTTGTCTATAAAATGGGGATGACCTTGTAGGCATCGTAATGGTTAGACACTGCAGTAGAACACACAACCTGGTACCTAGAGACAATTACTTAGACGGTGTTGCTATAATTATGTGGAAAAACCATTTTGCCCAGTTCCACTGTAGTTAAAAATCCTTTGCATGGCTCCTCTTTCTCTGAAGAGCATTTTCTTATCCTATAACCAGATGGAGAGATGAGTGTATATCAGATGAGAAGTGAGATGGGTGGGTTCAGTTTGGAAGTGTGGGAGGGGAGATTTCTGGACAGTTTTCAGGTGGCAGCAGTATCAGGTCCAGAGAGAGGCTCTGTTGACCTCATAGATGGACCACAGTTGGAACTAACCAGTATGGGTCCAGGCACGAGCCCATGAGTAGGCTCCTGCTGAAGCTTGGAAAGGGAAGCCTGTTGGATCATGTGATCCCCACTCAAGTGGAAAAGTTAATGCTTAACAGAGTGAAGGTCATGACTCATGGCCTTGTAATGTTGAGGTCTTGGAAGAATGAGGTGGTTAGTCCCACAGACAGCTGGGAGCCAAAGCAGTGTGACATTCAAATGAACAAAACCAACTGCCTCCTACACCCCCCAGCAGCAGAGGGGAAGCAATAGTCAAAGCATGGTTGAAAGTGTAACCATTGATGTGACACTGCCTGGGTTTAAATCCTAGCTTTGCCCCTGCGTGAGGTGATTTTGAATATGGTATTTAACTTCTCGGTGTACTTAGCTGTGAAAGGCAGATGACAACAGTAATACATGCTGTTTTAAGAAAATAGAATAATGCTTCTAAAGCATTGGTCACTCAGAGACTAGCTTTTATTTTGGTAAATCTTTTAGGGACAGGCACCCAAGAGAAGCCCCTGCTCTTTGGACTTTGCTCCAAGGAAACTGGAAGCACTGGCTCCATTTACTTATTCACCTCTCTAGGCAGGGCCAGGAGTAAAGGGATCCCCACATCCTTCGTGCTGGTCCTGGATAGTGCTCCTCTTCTAATTCCTTTGTATCAGGCCTGTGGGAGGGCGTCCTGTCTCATCTTTAAGCTGTGCTGAGGTTTTCTTGACTCTTGAAATCAGCATAGGTTTCGGGGCTGAAATTCCAGGTTTCTGTCAGGCACCACTGTCACATGTGAGTTCAGACCCATTTCGTAACTCTGAACCTCAGTCTCATCTATTCAGTGGTGGTACCAGCATCACAAAGGTCAGCTCCGTTGACTTCTTTCTGTAGCAAAGAGGAGATGTAGAGGCCCTAGGAGACCTGGGTGAGGGAGGGGCAGAGCATCACAGCACTCCGTGATTTTGAATCCCTTGAAAAATGGTTTAAGCCAAAAAATGTCATTCCACTGGGAAGATGAATTCAAGTGGTCCCCATAGAAGGCAGGTGAATGGGGAAATGAGGGCACATAGTAGGCTCTCAGTTAGTATTTTTTGAAGGAAAAATGAATTTTTCATGCTCTTTATTTCTTATTGATTGATTCCCTAATTTTATTTACTTGCAGATGAGAAAAAGAAAACAAAGAAAGTCGATAATGAACTCAACCCTGTCTGGAATGAGGTGATTCTGTTTTTTTGTTTTTGTTTTTTTTCAACTTTGCCTTAATGGATAAGTTACATCTTTAGGTCAGAGGTTAACTCTTCCCTTTAGAAAGACAATCTCTGCATTTCACCCCACCCACTCCAGCTCCCTTATTCCCCCAAGATAGTAGCACACTTCAAAGAGGGTGACCTGCCAATGACTGTCTCCTGCACAGGGCAGTGTGGTGAGCTGACCTGGACTGGGAGTCAGGAGGATAGAGCTCTCTCTTGGCTCAGCTGGGCGCTTGCTGTGTGAACTTGTGTGGCAAGGGGGAGGGCTAAATCATCTCTAGAGTCTCAGAAGGAAAGCTCATAATTAAAAACATACCTGCATGTGATTAATCAAGAGCATATTGCATGATACTTTTTGTGTATCTAGCTGAGTAATGACGTTGATTTTTTTTATATTGGAAAAAGGCATATATATTTAATACAGAAATTTTGAAAACTTGGGCTCAGTTGGTACAGTGCTTGCCTCACATGCATACGGCCCTGGGTTCAATCCCCAGCACCACGAAAAAAATTTTGGGGGGAAACTTCAGGTTAACATTATAAAATTAACTTTGATCCCACCCTCTAGAAGCAAGTAGTTAACATCTGTGTGTATCAATAAGTGCTTTCAAGTAAATACATTTAATGAAACATGACTTCTGAAATATAATCTAACAAATATAAGTTCCTATCTTACTTTTTCTTGCTATTGTATCCCAAGCATATGATTATATCATTCAATTCAAAAGCATTTTTAATGATTAGGTAATATTCTATTGAGCTATCATATAACTTATTTGGCCCTCCCACTGTTGACTTTATATCTATTTTCTAGGTGGTTCTGTGTTTAGTATTTTCATAGATATGTGAAAATTTTCATTTTTCCCACTGAGTAGGATTATCCTACTCTGACTAATTTTTTAAAAGTTGATAATCAACCCCTTTGTTTATTTCAAAAGCTGGATCTAACCTCCCTGCACAAGATCAGTAATAAATGTCTTTGTTGGTTTCACTGAGTCACCAGCCTGTACACACTTCCCCTCCACCCACTCTGGATCCTTTCTTCCCGCAACTAGTTTCACTATCTCTCTAAGACAAGAGGAGCCTGCTATCATAGAATGAGATAAAGATGAAAGCTTCTTACTGCCTATCTGGAAAGCCCTGCTGGCCTCATGCAGGTTGCAAGGGAAGTCCACTTCTCTGTAATTTCACAGGAACTCAGAGCAGCTGAGTGGACCCCAAGTGCCATGAGAACAAGAGACTTGCCTGGTCAGTCACTACCAGGTTCCTAGTACCTGACACAGAGCTCCAAGAATAGAACAAAGACAAAATATGTTTATTCTGTGTGGTTTTATTGCTTCAGGTTTTGAATCATCTTGACATGTCTATTTTTGAGCTCAATCCACATGACCAATGGCAGAGAGCTGGGTTGTCATGTGAACTGGCACATCCTCTACAGGCTTCTTCCATCTTATTCCATTTTGTTTTCAGCATGATTTTTTTTTGCTCATATTGAAAATGTACTTATCAAGCAAACTGTCCAACTACATTTTATAACTGAAACCAAACCTAAATGAAATGCCAATCTTAAGCCCACGGGGATTGGTGAATGTGTTCTTATGGGAGGTACAACACAAGTGTTCTTTCCATTCCAAACCCACTACAAGGAGCCTCAAAGTGTTATTTGATTTATTTAATATATTACCTAGCCAATCAGAGGCATCAATGGTGCTATCTTGATTTTCTTCGCAGTTTTATTAGAAAGTAATCCATTGCATTAAAACAGGAAACTTGGAAAGGTCATTTGACTACAGCCTTCACCATAGTGGAACTTCAAATGAGGAGCCCATGCATTTCAGAAAATGTTTTCTTAGATTATTCATCGTCCTCGTGTGATAGTGATGTAATTCAGACGAGCAAATCACTTAAAAATAACCATTGAAGAAAGTAATTTCGCAGATAACATTTTATTTTATTCTTGCAAAAGCTGTGGTAGGTGTTAAGTCCAATTCTGACTGTGAGTCAGAGATTCAGTAACCTGTCTGAAGCCACAGAACCTAGGAGATAGGGAAGTTGGAGTCGCCTGCAGGTTCTCTGAGTCAAGACTAGTTCGAGTCTCACAATCCTCAGCAGCCTCCAGGCATAGAATTCAGTAGTTTCTACCTAACTATAAAATAGAGTAATCCTAGAGGCTACCATGGATTGAAAATATTGTCCCAACAAGCAATACTGTGTATCTTATTATGTTCTTTGATCCTCTCAACAGACTTTTTATTTTCATAACTTTTATGTGAACAGATTTTGGAGTTTGACCTGAAGGGTATACCGTTGGATTTTTCATCTTCCCTTGGGATCGTTGTGAAAGATTTTGAGACAATTGGACAAAATAAGTAAGTTCCTTTCAACAGTTTTTCTCACTCTGCATATCATCTCAGTATTGTTTATTTTGTTAACAGTCACACTTGATAATACTTCCAGTGTAACTGTGCTTTAATTCCATGCCCCTACTCTCTTAGGAGCCAATATCAGATGTGGCTAATCAATCACAGCACTTTTTTGCAATGACTGCAGTATTTCAAAGAGTCTGCAAACACGGAGCCACCACGAGTCTATCCTGTAACTTCTTTATTACCTGTACATAGTCACTTCTTACTTCCGGTTGTTTATCTGAGCTGTGGTGATATTGGACACAACACAAATCCTTCCTTCTTCTGATTATGTGTGGCCTATACACATCATTATACTGTATCTTTCAGATTCACATGGGAGTTGTCTGGTGGTGCCCAGGGTGACACCAGGGATTGTTAAATCTGGGTAAATTTCAGTGGGGGGTTCCAACACTGGTCCCCGTGAGACAGAATGACCTCAGTAAATTCAAACCAATCCTAGAACTGGACTTTGGTCATGTAGACTCAGAATCCAGTCTTATTACCAATTCAAACTAACCAAGTTCCCAAGAAACTAATACTTATAACCAGAATACCCACTTGTTGTTTTGTAATGGGAATCAATTGTCTGATGGGTGGGCATTGCTACCCTGTGATTCATGAATTTTTTTTTCAAGCCATACTACATGATAAGCCAGATTACTCTGTATCCTTGATTATAAGATACCATTTTTCATAAGATGTGCTATTAAATTAATAATAGGTTTGGGAAGAGAAAAAAGGACTAATATTTAATGCTCACATCAATTGTAAGAAGCATTTCAGTTTTTTATAATTAGTGCATTTAAAAATGCATGTCTTAGCTAAGACACATTTGGTACAATCAGAAGGCTCTAGTGAGAGCAATAAATTAGGATGAGTTAGTTGAGGTAGAGTGACCATATGCTCTGGATTTTGGGGGACAATCCTGATTATTATCCCAGCTCAAGGATTAATAATGCCCCTTTTGCTGTTAACAGTGGCTTGGTTTGGACAGTAAATTAGATGGTTACCCCAATCATTGGAGTCTTCCACTTAAGGGTGTCAGACTCAGCCTGGGCTGAGACTTCCTGGACAGTACACTGATAGAAACTGCCACCTTCGTCTTTGAAGTGATCTTTTCTTTTGTGCTCTGTTGCTGACTAATGCCCCTTGTGGCTGACACAGTTTTTTTTCTTTAAACTATATAAATACATTCTGGCAAGTTCTTGTCCCATCAGTCTTAGAATGAAAACCACTCTGGCTTTTTAAGGTTATATTGCACATCTCAGCTTTGAACCATTATGTGATTTTTTAATCTCCCACTTCAAATCCCAGAAGACAGTTTCATTTCTTATATTTCAAAGTTCTGGGGAAATGGGCACCAGAGCCTCACAGTAGCTTCTAACTGTTACTTGTAATAGCCTTTTCTCTTCTTTGATTTTCTTTTTCTGCAAATGGAACCACTGTTGATATTCTAGGCCAGCCCTCTCCAATGGAAACACAGGACAGGGTACACATGCAACTTAAAATTTTCTAGTAGGCACATTGGCAAAAATAAAAACAGTTGAAATTAATAATAATTTTTTGTTTGTTTGTTTGTTTTTGTGGTATTAAGGATAGAACCCAGGGCCTCACCCCTGCTAAGCAAGCACACTGTCACTGAGCTTCAGCCCCAGCTTCTAATATTTTTAACCCAGTATATCAAAAATGTTATAATTTCAATGTGTATCCATATTTTTAAAATCATCCAAGATAGTTTACATGCTTTCGTTTCCTTATGAAGTCTTTGAAATCTAGTATGTGTTTTACACTTATCGCACATCCCAATTTGGACAAACCATACTTCAAGTTCTGCATAGCCGCATGGTTGGAGGCCACCATATTGGACTGGATAGTTCCATACCACTGGGCTCAAAAACTCAGACCTCTTTGGATCCTCTCCATTTTTATTCTTGTCCAGTATGTTTTCAAATCTTATGTTTTCTTCCTTCCTATGATTTGTGCCATGTGTTTTTATCCCTGCCCATAGCCAGCAGTCTGGTTCAGGTCTCCATCATCTTGTGCCATGGATATTTAAACATGGTAGCAGAGCTTGCTGGCCTGCCTCCCAGCTCCCATCTATCTTCAGCTAAGTCTTTGCTTTCCTGTAGGTTACACATTTGAGGGAGAGACAGAAAACAAACACACAAACATGTAATGAGTCAGATACACTGTGTGCTATGAGCTTAGGAGGAAACTGTTGTATCCTACAAAGAAGAATAAAGCAGAGGTTAGAGAGCAGTTGAGGGTGGGGAACAGGGGAGATGCCATTTTAAATGAAGTGGTGACAAGGTAACAGTCAAGCAGAGACCTAAAATGAAGCAATGAGCTGTGCAGCTCTCTGGGGAAAAAGAACATTCCAGGCAGAGAGAAGAGCAAGTACAAAGGCCCCGAGGCAGGAGGATGTTTGAGAGTCTTGCAGAGTCCAATCAAGTTGGAGAATAATGAGCAGAGAGAGGCGGGTTGGGGGAGGATACGAGGTCAGCAAAGCTGTGACACCCGTGGCTTTGTGAGCCCAGCACCGGCTTTGGATCTCATTCTCAGTGGAATGGGAATTGGGAATCCATTAAAGGGTTTTGAGTATGATCTGACTTACATTTTTAAAGGATCATTTGGGCCTCATGTGTAGAGACTGGATATAGGAACCAGTTTGGAAGGAGGGGGAAATAATACTGGGAGCCAGTTATGTATTTATTTTACTCTATATGAAAACAGTGGGGACCTTGGCACCCTTTCAGGTATTGTGTGCATTTCTGGAGAAAGAACTGATGTGCAGTTGATCTGAACCTGGACATTTTTCTTTCTCATTCTGAACAACAACAACAACAACAACAAAATACTATGGGTTCTGTTGTGAAAGGATGCTTCTAAAGTTTAGTACTCTGTGCATCTTGGAGTCACGGAGTCTGCTGAGCATAGAGACCAAATGAGCATGGGTGTTAGGATGACAGAGGAATTTTTAGGTATAGCAGATAAAGGAAAATTCTAGGCAAAATATGAAGTAGATCTGCATCACTCCTCCAATCTTTCCCTCCCCACCCCCTCTTCCTCCAGCTGATTTTCCCCAGGCACCCAGTGACCTTATTTTCCAAGGTTCCCTCCTGGGTACTTGCTCAGCCTGCCTTCTGAGCCATGCCCAGCACTCTCTGCCAATTCCTATTCCCACAAAAACTCATCTGTCCTGTGGCCCAGCCTTCAAGGTCCTGTTTTAAGGTGCTGAGAAATCAACCTGAGTGAAGGTGTGGTGGTTGCTAATAGTTAACTGTGATTTTCCCACAAACACTGGCTTTTGGACTGAAGCCAGCCATTTACCTGGAGAAGTGAGCAAAACAGAACTTGTAGGCCCTGTGGCAGGGTCGCTGGGCAGATGTTTTTAGCTAAGAGCTTTGTTCTCTGTTCTGCATAGATTTCACTGCATAGAGGAAGGCTGGCCCTGAGTCAGCTCTGTGACGAACAGGGAGTGATGGTTTTATTCCTCTGTAGACCCTGCCCTTACTATAGCATCATCAGAGGGGCATTGGCCTTTTGGCTTTGTTTCTACCAACTGACCACTACGTAGACCCTGGCCAAATTACCTGTACATTTTAGAAAAAAGAAAATCGTCTAGGAATAAGCTATGTGTTGTCTGAAATATTTGTGCATTTTGGCCCTTTGGCCCCAAATTTCTTCCTGGCTTTTCTGCTGAAGATTTACCCTTGGGGCTTCTGCAGACTGTCCAATGTGGGATTGCTTCTGTCACCTGGAGACCGGTGGTGGGGGTAGAGCATTTTTCTTCCAGCTTAAGGAATGTCCTGCCTGCTGGCTTGCCTGTTGCCATGGAGACGCTGCTGCAAACACTTCTCTCACTTGGCACCTGTTTGCCTGTCAGCATACAGTGCCAGCGGCAGCCTGGGTTGGCCTGGCCACACCTTGGGCAGACGGGTGGCCCCAGCACTCACAACCTTGGTGCTGGTGCAGCAGCACTGCCTCCTCCCAGGTGCCAGGAGCTGGGTGGGTTGCTCAGTGCCACTGCTGCTGTCCCCCACTTTACTGTTATCCAATCAGCTTTGCAGACCGAAAGAGGGTAACAGAAGAGTCAGAGGAGCTTCTTGATCACATGATAAACAAAAACGCTATTTTTAGCTGTAATGTTAGAGTGTAAGGATTTTCCCAGTGACTGAAGAATGAGAGTTCCCTCAGCATATAAGGCTGTCACTTAGGGTAACATTAACTCATTATCCCACATCGTCTTCACACACACCCTACGACACAGGTCTGTTTTTCTTCAAAGAGGTTTATAACCTGCTCAAGATCAGTCAGCTAGTTCATGTCCAGGCCCGTACTCTTGACTTATGTTGTACTGGAAGCCTTTGAGCACCAACAGGAACCCAAATGTACATCAAAGGATCAATGATCTCTTTGCTAACATGGAAGTAATTTTTCTCTGTAATTTTGAAAAAAAAGAAAAAAGCTGTTCATCTCAGAGTATGAGTAGCTTTTATAGGTTCCTCTGCAGGTAAAATCTGTAAAATGTTTGTTCTGTTGAATAGGAAGTCACATTTTTATGCTCATATTCTACAACAGACATGATTTATTGAGAGTTTATGTCTCATCTCATTTAATTTCACAATGACCTTGAGAAGTGATGAGGAGACTTGAGGCTCAGAGGATTGAGGCTGGGACTCTGAGTCCTTGGCATCCTGGCCTTGCTGTAATCCACCTGAGTTCCTCAAGAAGAACCACCTTCACGAGGCTGGACGTGTAGGAGTGAAGAGTAATTATAAGTTTTTGTGTGTGGCACACACATGTGTGTGCATGTACACACCTCTGTACCTGTCCAGGGGAAGAAAAGAGGCACCAATCAGGGCTTCTGCATGTGTGGTCCCCTCTGCCCGTGGGGTTCTTTCTCTCATACTGCAGTAGAGATAAAATCTTATCACTGGGCCTTAGCATCTCTGATCACCCAGCTCAGAACAGCCTCTCCTGGCCAATGTCCATCTCATGCCCTATTTCATTCCTTCAGAACCCTTCTCCCTACAAAGCTCTAATGAGCATAGGCATGGTGCAGGGAGTTTCTGTGGGAGAGCCGGATGTTAGGGCTGAGGCTGGGTTGAGACAAGTACTCAGAGTGTGTGTTGGTCTGCACATTTGTATCCAGCTCAGTGTTGGATCTACAACATTCTTATCAAGTTACTTCATCTGTCTTGGCTTTACTGGACAGTAAGTTCCACACCCATGTTGCTCAATGCTGTACCACCAGCCCTGAGCACAGGGCCTGGCATATGGGAAGCTCTTGGTAAATGCTTGTTGAATGAATGGATGAATGAATGAATGCTCTATGACACCACCACATGAATGAAATTGAACATTTAAAAAATCACTCCATGGGGGACTGGGGCTGTAGCTCAGTGGTAAAGCGCTTGCTTGGCATGCGTGAAGCAAGCGTGAGGCACTGGGTTCGATCCTCAGCACCACATAAATATAAACAAATAAAATAAAGGTATAAAAAATATAATAACATTATTTTAAAAATCACTCCATGGAGAAAATCTTTACCACATGCACCTCAGATAGAACATTAATCTCTAGGATATACAAAGAACTCAAAAACTTAACACCAAAGAAACAAATAAGCCAATCAATAAATGGGCTAAGGAACTGAACAGATACTTCACAGAAGAAATACAGTCGATCAACAAATATATGAAAAAATGTTCAACATCTCTAGCAATTAGAGAAGTGCAAATCAAAATTAAGATTTCATCTCACTTCATTCACAATGGCAATTATTAAGACCATAAGCAACAGTAAATGTTGGTGAGGATGTGAGGGAAAAGGTACACTCATACATTGCTGGTGGGACTGCAAATTGGTGCAACCACTCTGAAAAGCAGTATGGAGATTCCTAAGAAAACTTGGAAGGGAACCACCATTTGACCTAACTATCCCACTCCTTGGCATATACCCATATCAGCATACTACAGTGACACAGCCACATCAATGTTTATAGCAGCTCAACTCACAATAACTAAACTATAGAACCAACCTAGGTGCCCTTCAACAGATGATTAGATAAAGAAAATGTGGTATATATACACAATGGAATATTACTCAGCCTTAAAGAAGAATGAAATTACGGCATCTGCAGGTAGGTGAATGGAGCTGGAGAATATCATGCCAAATGAAATAAGCCAATCCCAAAACACCAAAGGTTGAATGTTTTCTCTGATATGCGGATGCTCATTCACAATGGGAGGGTGGGGCCAGGGAAGAATAGAGGTACTTTGAATTAGGCAGCGGGGAGTGAAGGGAGAGAACATGGGGATAGGAATGATGGTAGAATGAATCAGACATTATTACCCTATGTGCATATATGACTACATAACCAGTAGGATTCTACATCATGTACAACCCGAAGAGTGAGCAGTTATACTCCGTTTATGTATGATGTGTCAAAATGCATTCTACTGTCATGTATAACTAATTAGAACAAATTGGGGAAAAAAAAAGTCAATTCTAACAAAGAAAATAAAATCACCCTACGGTTGTCATGTTAGTCCACTGCAAAAGAGCTGCTTCTGTGGAATTTGCCCCCCTCATGTCTCTGGAACAGTTCTGATTCCAGCCTGGTTTAAACAGCAAGCAAAATGTCTCTCATAAAGCTCTTGTCGTTTGGTAGAGAGATGTGAAACAACACAGAGCTCCCAGGAAGGTGCTAGAGCATGGTGGTATTCTGGAGTCAGACAGAGGCTGTTTAGAGACCCAGCTCTACTTGATCACGCATGAGTGACCTTGGGCAAGTTATTTCACCTCCTCAGGCCTCAGAATTCTCAGTGATAAAATGACCACAGTGGTGTAGCCTTTCTGCTTATGCTAAGATGACGAAATGGGGATAAGATTTACCCGCCCACCTGACACAACTGAAAAACTGGACCAAATGAAGTAGTTTTCCGATATTAGATATTGCGGGCACAGGACAGTGGTTCCTGAGACAGGGGAAGCAATTAAGGAGAACCTTAAGAGTGCAGCTGAATGCCTAGGGAGACTGGTTCCTGAGCCTCAGTGCGGGGAGAGGGTCCCAGGCAGGCCCTGACTGTGTCTCAGAACTGGAGAAATACAGGTGGGAACTTAGAAATGCCAAGGTGGCCCAAGGACCAAGAAGAGAGGGGGACCGAAGGACAGAGACATTCAGAGAGACACAAAGCTACAGAGAGAGACAGAGACAGAGCTCTCCAGAGATTGGCAGAGAATTCCCCTGAACTTTCAGCTGAGGGCTGATCAGTGAGGAAACTATTGATACAGGGGAGAGAGACACCTGCTAAGAGACAAACGGCAGAGTCCTCAGGACTCTCACAGGACTGGAAATAGTTTATGTTCCCACCACTCAGAGTAGAAAAACCTTGAAATTCATGGAGAAGGATTTAACTTCAGTAATGTGGAGGAACCCCCCCCCCAAAAAAAAAAAGCCAGTCAATAGAAACTGACCTTGAGATCCTTGGAATGGCACAGAAGATAACATTAGTCGGTGTGAACAGTGAACGGGCAGTGTATTCCATTCCACAGATTCAAGTGCTTGGGCATGAGACATGGAAGATACAGGAAAGTTCCAAATTGAACTGATGGAGATGGAAATTATAATGTCTGAGATAAAATGACCATAATCAGCTCTCTAAGAGTTTGCATTTCTAGTATTCTTTCCTGCCACATTTGTGCTTGTGCTTGCAAAACCACCATCCCAGGCACCACCACCCCCACACATACACACATGCAGAGAAGTCAGCAACAACATCTGAATCTAAGACACTGCACAACATCTGTTCTGCTATATAGGGTATAAGGAGATAACACAAACCTTAACAATATACCTACAAGGAAAATTATCCACGTTCTGCATAAGAGGCATGGGCAAGGGTTCACCTGTTGATCATGAGATTAGGTGGAATGTTGGTTCTGCTACTTACTGGCTGGGTGAGTCTTGGCAAGTTTCTTCATCTTTATAATGGGAACTATACTACTTCCTCAATAAAAGCTAGACATAATGGCCCATTTGATATAATTAAGGAAACATTTCAATTTCCTGATGGAAACATAATAGCAAATGCTTTTGTGGGTTTACTAAGTATGAGAGATTATGCTAAAACTATTCTACACTTAACCACATTTAATCTTTATAACAACTCTCAGTCAGACAGACTTATCCCCTACTTATAGATGAGAAAAGTGTGGCTCAGAGAGGTTTGCCAAATTGGGTTTGATCACTCAGCTCTATAAGGGGAAGATCATGGAATTAATGTATATTCAAATCATCTTACACAGAACCCAGACCCTCCAGGATTTGTTCTTTGTGTGTGTGTGCGTGTGTCTGTGTTAAGGTTGATGACTACTGTGCCAGAATGTGAGAAGACAGCAAAAAAAACACGTACACACAGAGACATATGTAGCAATTAGGGAGCTATGAATTAGAAAGTGAAAAAGGAAAAGATTAGATTGTGAAATATGCTAATTCTCTGGGCCAAGGGGTTCTTTTTGTGTGTTTTTTGTTTGTTTGTTTGTTTTAATTAGAGAAAACACAGTGTGGTTAGGAATGAAATTAGCTTGCTTGGGTGAAGTGTGATACTACTTGTAAGTTTCCATTTGCTGATATGCCATAGATCTTGTCTTCCAGCTTTTACCATTGTTATTCCTCCCAGTTCTGAGACTCATTCCTGACCTTGCCATGTGTCCATGTGACAGTGGAGTTTATTTAGGTGTCCCCTTCCTCTCCCAGGTGTGGTGAGGAGGCAGACAGCCAAGGCTGCTTTTCCGACTGAAGTAGCGTGCAGGCTGTGTACAAATATGAATCAGAAGCAGACATTACTGTGCGGCAGAATTCTCGGTTCTGATTTCTTTTTAGTTTCATATTTGGAGCACAGCAGCAAAACTATGAGGAGATCATGGCTGATTAGGTCTGGCTGTCTCTGGGTGCTGGAAAGGCTATACTGCAGTACCTGGGGAGCCCAGTTAAGTAGCTGAGGTCCTGGGACATCTGTTACAGTCTTGTGAGTGAGTAAGGGTGGACCATATACCCAGAGAAAGATGCCCAGGTCGAGAGGAACTTCATAATGACAAGATCTACAATTGGAAGATTATCTCTTAGAAGAAAATGCTTTATTTTTTTCAGTTACCAGGGAATGAACTTAGGGGCACTTAACTATTGAGCCACATCCTCAACTCTTTTTATTTATTTATTTTTATTTTGAGACAGGGGCTCCCTAAGATGCTTAGGGCCTCCCTGCGGCTGGCTTTGAAACTTCTGATCTTCCTGCCTTGGCCTCCTGAGTCCCTGGGTTTACAGGCGAGTGCCATCAATCACACCCAGCTACATAAGTTTTGTTTTGTTTTGTTTTTGTTTTATTTTTTGCAGTACTGATAGAACCCAGGGCCTTCCATGTGCTAGACAAGTACTCTACCAGAGTTATGTCTCCAACCTCTAGGAGAAAAAGCTTTTGTAACCTACAAACAACTTGCAAGGTCATTGAACATCTTCAATGATGTACCAATTTATTTATTCATCCTATAAGTATTTATTAATACCTACTCTAGCTCGTAAATGGCTTTGGACACTCACTGGGGGAGCCCTGTTCCTTTCATGGAACTAACATCTATTTGGGATAACTACACATCTAATAATACCAGATGGTGATGAGTGGTAGAAAGAAAAAAAAGCAGGGTACAAAGAAAGAAAATGACGGGGTAAGGCGAATGTGTGCTATTAGATAGGGTTTTTTTAAATTGCTTTTAGTTGTAGATGGACATGATACCTTTATTTTATTCATTTATTTCTATGTGGTGCTGAGGATCGAACCCAGTGCCTCACATGTGCGAGGCAAGCGCTCCACCACTGAGCTATAGCCTCAGCCCCTAGATGGGGTTTTTATATAAGGATGGTTTTCGGGCTCTTCTATAATGAAGCATTTTACGAGACCTATAGCTTGAAAAATTGTATTCAGGTTCCACTAAACTGGATTTCATGAATTTTCAACTGCAGCTGAAATTTGCCTCTGTCTAACTCTGGAAATATAAGTTACCTCCCAGACAGATTCGTGGTACCTGTGGCCTGTGCATATGGAGTGGGCTATCTGTTATGGGTAAGAGAAAGGGCTAATTTTAAGGACTTCGCATGGTGCTTGTATAGAAATGGATGTGGACAGTTACAAAAGGTTCTTGTTTGTTCATTCATACTCTCCCGCCCTCTGTGTGATGAGCCCCCTACCTCCTCCGGTGAATGGGGCTGGGTCTGGGTTCAGACCAGCTTTTCCTACAAGTACTGGCCTGAGCCACATCCGTCCATGCTTTTCTTCTTCTTCTTCTTCTTCTTTGTGGTGCTGGGGATTGAACCCAGGGCCTTGTGCCTGTGAGGCAAGCACCTACCAAGTGCGCTATATCCCCAGCCCTCTGTGTGTCTTTTAAATCCGCTTTTCTAGAATGATGTCAGTAGAAATAATAAGTGAGTGTTTTACACTTGCCACATCATCTTTTTAACCCTATAACAGTGCCATCAGGAAGGAGCTGTTGTTATTGCCATTTACAGACAAGGATACTGAGGCTCAGCCGAGTTAACCGGTACACAGTCTGTAGAACACAAGGACGAGCTGGAGCTGGCCAGGTCTGCCTGCCTCCACATTCAGAATCACTCTGCTGTGCTGTCCCCCTTACCTTAGAAGGCTCAGGAGCATGAATGAATGCTCCAATGAAGGAAAAGCTATGACTGTGATTGTAATGGTTGTGGGAGCTGGACTGACCCATCCGAGCGGACAAGCATGGATGGAGACCACTGAGCCTGAGTGAACAGGGGGACTGGTCAGATGGAAATAGCAAAATCAGCAGGGCGTAGTCCTTTTATTTACAAAATATTGAACCAGCGTGGTGGTGCTCTCCTGTAATCCCACTCTGGAGGCTGAGGCAGGATGATTGCAAGCTCCAGGCCAGCCTCAGCAGCTTACTGAGACCCTGTCTCAAAATAAAAAGTAAAAAAGGCTGGGGATGTAACTCAGTGGTAAAGCACCTCTGGGTTCAGTAGTGATATTGAGTGTCTTTAAGCTACCAGGCATTAGGCTGGCCAACCTGATCCTTGTAGTCACCAGCTAACTGACACCCACCTGGGAGTCAGCTCTTTGGCGAGAAGACCTGTGCTTCCACTCAGCTCTTTCCCATGTCAAAGAGAGGCTTGTGGCAGGAGAGGCAGGGAAAAGTTGAGCAGACCCTGGGACAACACTGCCATGGCCTTTGGGCTGGGTCAGCACTTCTAAAACCAGGAAATGGAGTTTGTTAAAAGTACAGGGGGAGCTTGTGCACAGCCAGGTTTGGGAACACTTTTGAGGACCAGTGTTTCTCTATTCCTTAAACCCCACGCTCACTTGCTCACTTTCGTTGAACAGGAAAGAATCCTCCAGGTTCTCCAACAATCCTGGTGTGGAGGGAGGGGGGGAAGCCAAGGGACGGGCATGGGGTTGCAGGCCTGCTGAGTGGATGTTGATGGAGTTTTGTTTACTGCAGTTTGTTCTGTTAAATGATTGGCTTTCTATGCACATTTCTCAAATGAGAACCTGCATTATCCCTTGGATGTTTTTAGAACTCCCCTGCCCTCCTTTCCCCTGATCCTGCTTTGCCAGCTGCCTTCTCTACCCGAAGCCCTGCACTTACCCTCCTCCCTCCTCAGACTCCCATTGAAAGTTACTGGTCTAGACCATTGTTTCTCAGACTTCCTGGTATAAGAATTATCTAAGGAAAAAGTCTGACTCAGGGTCTTGGGAATCTATAAACGCCCAGGTGATTCTGATGCAGGGAGCTCCAGGGAGGCACAGTCTGAAAAACAGCTCAGGAGATAATCCAGAGGCTGACAAGTTTGGGCCAGGAGACTGGGAGGTGCACATGGATGGGAGACCTGGGCAGATGCTCTTAAAGGGGGTCTTGGCAAGGGTTTCTTGCAGTGTTCTCTGCTGTCCTGGCTCTGTTTAAAAAAAAAAAAAAAATCAGTGACACTCCTTAAAGCATAGTAAGGAAAACTGGGACCATTACCACAGTTAGAGGGACCATGTCACAGAGACCAGGTCTTGCAGTGAGAGAGAGAGAGAGACTGGGTTCCCCTCCACAGACAGCATGGGCAAGGAGCAGGGTAGGAATCAAGGGGTGGAAAATTTCTAAGAGGAAACATTAGGGATAAGGGGGATTCTGGCTAAACCAACATAACAGGATTTTTGTTAAAGGCGGGCCAGAGTGATCAGATATCACATGGGGGATGGTGGAAGATGAAGAATCCGATCAGATACGGAGTTGCTAAACTGACTTAGCAGGGTTCTTTGCTAAAATGGAACTTTATAAGTAAGTACACGGGAGAAGGTTCCAGAGGCTGACTAAACCCTGGCCAAGCAAAGAATCTGCCCCTGCCTTTCCTACTAGTCTGGTTCACAATAATAAGCATGCTTGGCTCTCCCACCTATTGGCTTGGGACCATGGGGAAAGCCTGATGGACACTGGCTCAGGGGAGGAATAAATGTAGAGGAGAGAGTTGGAGGCCCAGCCTTGGAACCCCAGGGCCATGCAGGCCTGGACAAAATGACAAGGCTCAGCCTGCCAAGAGCCCACTGCTTCAAAGAATGGGAGGTCAGTGTCTTCAGTTTCTCTCCACATGGGACCTGGGGCAGCTTGGAAACTTTTTTGTCCAAGTTCAGCTTCCCAGAGGACAGCAAGATGATACTTTGCTACAGTCCCCAGAGGCAGAAACAGCACAATGTGTGGTTTATTTTCTAGCCTCCAACATCTTTTTCCTTTTCTTCACGAAGGAATTTCCAGTAAACCCTCCTGCAGTAATTAATTCATGTGGGCTGTGTCTCGGCTGCAGAGAAGGCTTGGTGTATGCAAGCTCCCCTGCTTAAGCACCCAGCCAGTGGAGGACTGACTCACCACAGAGGCATGCGGCTCTCCATGTTTGCGCCAGTGCTAACGGGAGAACATTCTCCATTCCTCTTTTATAAACAAACTACACTCTGTCCTTCTTAAGATGAACAAAATAGTTAAGGAGGTTCTTAACCAGCACTTGCATAACTAAATTGACTGGTTTACCATTAAACTCTTTTATTTCCCCAAACCTCATATCTAAGTTAAGATTGTCAAGTCATTGTTCCCATTGCTTGGGATTAGTTCCATGTCACATTCTGGAATGTGTCACATAGAAACCCAACTCCAAGTCATGTGACACTTATGGACTGAAAAGAGAAGGAGCGCGACTGGGTTTTTCTTCGTTTTAAAATACATCTGCAACATATTAATTCCACAAGTAAAGCGAGGGAGCTGAAGAGCCTTTCTCTGCAGTTTCTTTCTGAGCCCTGGTCTGCCTGTTTTGGTGGGAGACTGATTTTTCCATGAAATACAGGCCAATCTCCTCACGACTGTAGTACCAGCATCTTGGCCTATTCATAGCAGTAGTAATATGAAAGAAAGAAGTTTCCTCGTTCAGTGTCACCTCCTTTAAAGGAAACTGGCTGTGGTCGGACTGAGCTGTTCCAGTCCCCTGTGGAGGAGGCCAAGTCATCATTCCCAGTTTTTTACAATATTCTGTATCCAGGCAACACAGCAAATAGGCCAAGCCAGGCCTGCCTGGGAGTTCCTACAGAGCTGGGGCTTGCCCATAGGGGATGGTTCCTTTGACTTACAGTTAAAGTTCTTAGATGTTGTAACAGTTTGCATTTTTTCTCAACCAGCCTAGCTATAACAATATCTCTGGGATGATAGTTTTTCCAAGCTTCCATCTAAACACACCATATTTCCTTCAGGAAAAAAAACTCTAGCTTCTTTTACATGTCCCCACCAACAAAAGCATCAGAATTTTGTGATGAAAAAGCAGCTTTTTAGAATGCGACTAAAGGTTTCTAAAATAAGGAATTGAGGTTAAACTTTATAATCGGCTTCTTTTTACTTTACTCCATTCCTGATTAGTGATCTGTTGCTACTGTCTCATGGGAAAGCAAAAGCAGAAGATACTGGTTGAGTCAGATTGGAGGTTGTGAAACTATTCAGAATCATAAACGATCAGCAGATGGGCTCTGTGTTTTAGGTAAGCTTGTTCTTTCCAGTTAACCACAAGCCCCACCATTCCCCATTGTCTTACATAACACTGAGTGTGTTCCACATTTCTATTATTGGCCTAACCTTTCCCCCAAGACACCCTATGTGAATTAGTTTTGGTCTACAACATTATAGGCCAATATTCTTTTTTTTTTTTACAAAACAAATACAAGAACCTTTAATTGTGCTTCAAATTTTACAACTGAAACACTGACTTCACAGGAAATCCACTGAAAAATGCTTTTTGAGGCCAAGAATCTGTTTCCCCTTAACTTCTTGCAACGATGTATACACATTAACAATTTCTGTTTACAATTACTGCAGTCCCATCTGTACGTGAGATTATACCCAGACCAGCAAAACTGAAGTTTGAATGTTTTTAGTTATACCCCAACTTCACTAGCTGCTAAAAGTGGTGATAATCCCAGTCACTTAAATTCCTTGGCTATTTTGGAGGATGAAACCCAAAGAATTCTTTTACGATCTATTTGGGGGAGATTAACTGATAGGCATTAGCAGAAGCAGGGCTGCAGATCCAGTCTGGCACCGCTGGGAGATAACCTTCTGGTAAAGCAGTTTACAGTTCCCTCACTCAACAGACGCGCGAGAAAGATTTCACTTGGGGTTCAGGTCCATGGTGGCTACCACAATGTGGCTGCTAGAGGATCCTTTTCCAGCTTCAGAAACTGAGCATCAGACTGCACTGTTTACAGAAATTTCACCAAAGATCTTTAAGCTCAATATTTGAAGATGATGGGTTTCACATGACTTTCTTCTAAGTCCATAGCCAATACCTTCAATAGTTCAACTTAACTTCAAACAACGTATGAAGTTAATGTGACGTGACAGGACAGTACACCATTTCTGCTTTCTCATTTCTGATAACCACCCAGGTCCTGCTTGCATTCATCTTTATTCATTTTAGAGTTCCATCCGTTACTTTTCAACTACAATCTGTAGCTCTGCTTCTCATCTCTGCAGAAGCCAGAGAAAGGCCCCGGGTGGCCATGCCTTCCAGACACGCGGCTGACAGTGGAAAGCTAGGCCAATATTCTTTTATTTTGGTACCCGGAATTGAACTCAGGGGTACTCAACCACTGAGCCACATCCTCAGCCCTTTTTTGTGTTTTATTTAGAGATAGGGTCTCACTGAGTTGCTTAATGCCTTGCCATTGCTGAGGCTGGCTTTGAACTCATGATTCTCCTGTCTCAAACTCCCAAAGTGCTGAGATTACAGATGTGCACCATTGTGCCCCACCCGGCCAATATTCTTGAAGGCAGAAACCCTGCTTATCATTCTGGGTTGCCCAACACATTTTAAGAGGTTTCTCCCCCCTAAATCAGACTGGAGGAACTTTAAGATAAAGGAAATATCTAACATGAGATAGTTCCCTAAGTAAACATATAAAAAGAACAGCATATATACAAGCATACATAGCAGACTTTTAAAGCTGAAATCATTTACTTCCATCCACTTGTCTGCCAATAACGAACTGAGCTTAAAGCGATGAGTCACTTAGGCCTCAGAGAAAACTGGAACTCAGAAAGTTAGGGCTAGAGCAGGAAATGTTCTCAACCTGGGGCAGTTTTACCATCCAGGGGACAACTAGCAATGTCCAGTTGATGATCACAGCTGGGTGGGGACGTTATGGGTTTCTAGGGGGTAGAAGCCAGGGATACTGCTGGACACCTAACAAAACACAGGACAGGCCCTCATGGCAAAATAAACAAACAAACAAATAAATAAAATTTAAAAGAATTAATGGGTTCAAAATGTACACAGTGCCAAAGTTGAGAATGCTAGTTCAACCCCAGGCCAGGCCTCATTCTGCTTCTACATGGTCTCAGCATGCTGCGTGGTTTGTTCTAAGATTAATTTACTGCTGATAGAGATTTAGGTCATTTTGACTTTAGCAAAAGCAAATCAGTACATGTTCAACTGTGCAATGTCATTATCTTGATCAGAGTTAGGCTATGAATCATGCAACTGTGAGGAATAAAGTCATGTTCTTTGCCATGTCTTTCAAGGTGAGCATCTCATTGAGACATTTGACGACAGCCAGATAGATGACTTTTTCAAACGTATACTTTTCACACTTCCTTCTCCTTTAAAGCCAAATTAGCCAACCCCATGGCTCTTTTATTTTATTTTATTGTAATTTATTTTTGTGATGCTGGTGAACAAACCCAGGGCCTCGTTCCTACTCTGCCACTGAGCTATGTCCTCAAAAGTGACTGTTCTTTTCTAATACTATAGAAATATTCTAAAAGCATAGAAAGCACTTCTCAGCTCTCTGTGGGGCCAGTGGAGAGATATTAGGGCTCTCACCTTGTGTTGGAGGAACAGTTTTGTCCGGTGGTAATGGAGCAAGGTATGGACCACTGTCCTCAATATGTCAGGGGAATAAAAATCCAACCAAAGAGAAAAAATATTCTAAACAATATACTGAGTGAACTGATTCATCTTAAACATATTCTGTAAAGTTGCCATCAGTTCTCAAAATTGACTGCTAGGTCTAATTTTTGTTGAATTGAAAAGGATGAAAATTCACTTTTATTTCTCTGGAGACAAATTTTTTCTCTTCTGTTGCCAACCACAGAATCTTCTTATGATATTAGAAGAGATGAGAATCTGTCACAGTTGTTGAGCATCGTGTGTAGCGCTCTGTATGAGAACATACACTCTTCCAAGAAACCATAAGAAATGGTCCATGTCACTGGGTAAATGGAGTGAAACAGCTCCACAGCAATTTCCTGGTTTGTGCAATAAAATATTTCTCTTCAGAGAAAGTGAAGTCATTTAATATCGTGGAGTCACTGATGCATGTGATTGGGTTATAGACCCCAGTTCTACAATCTAGACCTTCTTTTGAGGTCTGAGTTGGAGAGAAGAAAATGAATATATATTTGTCACTTCAAAAATTATGTGCCCATGTTGACATCAACTTTCACTTCCTGATTTTTAAAGAAACTGTACAAATTTTAAGATAAGTTATTTCTTTCCTGATTATTCATTTTTCCCCAAAGCCCAGAGTTACATAAAAATACTCAACTACAATTTCCTCACTCTGGATTTTTTTTTAAAATATGGAGAATCTCTTCTATCACTTTAAGGGCTCGATGTTCATTTTCTATTTTAATGCTAAAAGTTTTCTGCTCTATCATATTTGCTATGTATTAGTATAACTTGTTGCAAAGGCAGCAAGGCCTAAGTAACATGAAAACGTTCTTACTATTCCTTTTTCCTTTTTCAGTGTCCACACTGAGATGAAAGCATATTCCTGGGCTCTTGCCTTTCTGACTGCCTTCCACAAAGCAAACTTCTTCAACTTCCCTACTTTCATTCATGTTTCAGGTTACATCTCCCCATTACATACTTTTTTCCATGGGTTACAATTTTATGGTTGACTAACTCTCTGGGGATATGTTCTGTGTATTTTCAGTCATGTGCCTTACTATAAAAATATTTCATATATTCTTTAATTATTTTTTTCCTTTATCCTGTAAATATCTTTTAAGTACCTGCCATGTCCCAGGTATTGGGTTAGAGTAGTAAACAAAACAGGAACAATAGGAGCCTCTAGGGAGCTTCACTCCAGTGAGATGGACACAGTGTGCTTCTGTTGGGATATGTGGAGTGAAGACAGGTGAGTGAGGAGCAGGAACTTGTTCTAACCTAGGCAGAGAGAATGGTGCACACATCCAAATAAGAGTGCTGCGCCAGCATTCAGCTACCGCGGGGTAGCCTGTTACCCCCATCAGTAACCCACCGACCTTTTCTCAAAGTAGATACTCTGAAGTTCTATGAGGTGGGGAGTGGGGGGACATACAATTTCACAGTGGGCAAAACTCTGTGAGTCCTTGTAAGTTCCCATGACAGAAGAATACCTTCTTCTCTTACTGAGTTTCGTCCTCCTGTTCTCTCTTCCCAGATTCTGGCTGTATTTGTCTTTCCCATTGGTCCATCTACGTCAGTCTGACTGTTGGAATTTCATAGGCATTATAGTTAGGCTCTTGAACCGACTAGTTGTTATGGAGAAGTGGTGGCAGATATGTCATGCTTACTGCAAAAATACCCTGGCCCACAACTCATTATGATTTAAATGATAACAATGAATAGTAGGGGGCTGGGGAGGGGTTCCGCTGAGCCAATGGATGCAAGCCCCCTACTTCCACCACAGTGAGCTTTTTTTGTTTCCCCTGCAGATTAATTGGCACGGCGACCGTCTCCCTGAAGGACCTGTCTGGAGACCAAAGCAGATCGCTGCCCTACAAACTTATTTCTCTGTTAAACGAAAAGGGACAAGACACTGGGGTGAGCATTTCCCTCTTGTTGAAGAATATTGATGTGAGAGGGTTATAGGCAGAAGTTCATTAAGAAAAGAGCATGGGGTGACAATTAGTTCACAGTAAAAGCAGAAATCTGGTTTTGAGGTAAATGGGTTCATTCACATATAATCTCAAAAGCTGTATGTATTTTTAATCACAGAACTAGCAAACTTAAGATTTGATTTTCCATAACAGAATTCTGTGAGTGAGAGGGACCTCTCTGGGTTTTGCTCTGTGCTTATCCATGTGGGCATAGCTCTGTGTATCAGTCACTCCTGGAAAGGAGTGTAGTTCATGAGTATTACCTTGGAATATCATGATCTGTATTATTGTTTTGGCAGCAATAATGAAGTTTGTTTTCTGATCAAAGCCTCTCTAAATAGGTACATATTGTCTGATGTCCAATCAGAATTCAAATATGCTTTAAAAAAATCAGCTTCATGTGATTACTAATAAGTGCTCATAGAGCTACCACACTCAGCCCATAACCTCTAACTGCTTCATTTCCCAACCAGTTTATCTTGCTTGAGAGCATGGGCAAATGGAAAAATTTATATATACTAAGAGAGGGTATCTCTATAGGCAAGAATACAGGTTAGGCTTCTCAATGTCCATGAGAGAGTGTCAATTTTGTTGGTCTGGTCTCCAAAGTGACCAATTTGCTATGAATCAATATTCTGATCATGAAACATAAATTCAAAATGCCATCTGTCATCTGTCTATCCAAAACCTAGCTGAGAGAAATGATACTGAGGAAAGATGGTATGCCAGTGATTTCCCTGACTTCTTTTTATTTTTTTGGTACTGGAGATTGAACTCAGGGGCACTCGACCACTGAGCCTCATCCCCAGCCCTATTTTGTGTTTTATGTAGAGACAGGGTCTCACTGAGTTGCTTAGCACCTCACCATTGCTGAGGCTGGCTTTGAACTCACAATTCTCCTGTCTCAGCCTCCCTAAGTGCTGGGATTACAGGCTTGCGCCATCACGCCCGGCTTCTTTTTATTTTTTAAAGTGTGGAAGAAAGCACATGTAGAATGCTGAACATGATAGAACTGCTATGATTAAATGGAGTAGGGAATATAAAGGCCTGGAGCTCTGCCCCTAGGATCCCCTCACCCCTGGTGGGGTCCCTAGAGCACCTCTGGCCATCCAGAGGCTACTTGGACCACAGCAGGAAAACAACTGAGCCAGCAGATGAGCCATCCATGTGCTCTTCTTGGTTTTGATTCTTTAAATTAAGTTTAGCAACTGAGCGCCTCAGTGTTCCCTCTGTTTGGCCCTCATGCTGTGGTAATAGCATCAGATGCTGCTTTTACAATTCCCTCTTCCAGGTTTCTGGGGTTGAAACCAGGGCCACATGCATGCAGGGCAAGATATCACTGAACTATCTCCTCAGCCTTTTGATTTTATTTTGAGATAGGGTCTTGCCCAGGCTGGCATCAAATTAGTGACACCTCAACCTCCCAAGCTGCAGGATCACAGGCAGCACTGCACCAACTTCTTAAGATTCTTTATTTGCTATGGGACTGTGGACATGCATATTTATTAACTTCAGTGTCTCTGAGATCATTAGTTCTTTTGCTTTTTTGGTACCAGGGATTGAACCCAGTGGTGCTTAACCACGGAGCCATATCCTCAGCCCTTTTTTATATTTTATTTAGAGACAAGGTCTCATTGAGTTGCTTTAGGACCTTGCTGAGTTGCTTTAGGGCCTCACTAAGTTGCTGAGGCTGGCTTTGAACTTGAGATCCTTCTGCTTCAGCCTCTGGAGCCCCTAACATTACAGATGTGTACACCCTGTCTGGCTCTCTAGATCAGTAGTACTAAGTCAGTCTATCCATGATCTCATCCATGAGGGAATATTCACTGATGAGCAGTCCAAGGAAAAAATAAGAGTAATGCAGTGTGTGTACATGCATGTGTACAAGCGTGTGTGTGTGTGTGTGTGTGTGTTCATGAGCATGCACACATCATCCTTATTTGCAAAGAACCTCCTTTATTCTGAGGTTTGTCTTTCCCTGTTTTGGGTATTGAAATGTCTTTCTTTTATGAAATGACTGTGATAGTGAATGGTATTTGTGGGCACATGTTTGGCAAAATAAAAATTAGCAAGCCTGTGTTGATTTCCCCTAGCATATTTTGTTTTTGAAATTTTGTAGCTTCATGAAGTATAAAAGTATAATAATAATAAACTGTCCTAAAATAATATCCTGTGTGAAATTTTTGTCTAAGATTTTATAAGCAGGAATAACTTTATCTCCTGTATGGATCTAATATATTTCCTTCTTTCTGGTAATGAAAATTACATAGAATGTTTTTTTTTCCCTTTTTCCCTGGCTCCTAGGCATTTCAGGATTATGGTTTAGGCGAGAGGACTGGCAATTATGTTTAACTGTATAATGTGCATACTTGTTTCCTCAACTCAGACTAAACTTCCCTTTTTTATCCTATTTTATGAATCACGTTGTTATATGCGTTTTTATTAGATCCTTAAAATTATTTCTTAGACAAAAATGTGAAAATAAATCTCAGCAATTAATACTCATATAAGTCAACAAGCAACAAATGAATTAGCCATTAAAAACGAGCGTCTGCAACTGGAGCTCTGTGAGCAGAGGCCACTTTCACTGTAGGATGGAGCCTAGTTCCAAGTTCACACTTGCTTGTTACAACTTGACTCCAGGTAGTGACGTTGCCTCTTAGGGATGATACATACACTTGGCAACCTGTAACAGGTAGCTCCTTTCCCATTCTACCTTGGCTCATGTGTGGGAAAATAAAAATAGGCCCGCATGTGGCGTCATCATTCTCCCTATCTAGTCTGGCTTTCTTCCTTCCCTGCTCATTCCTTCTTGTAGTGTTACTCCTGCCGGACTGACTGGCATCGAATCAGTAACATTCTCATGCCCCGCACTGATTCTATGATGAATCATTTCTATGCAGGCCACCATTGACTTGGTGATTGGCTATGACCCACCTTCAACTCCACCTCCAAGTGACCCAAGTGGAACCAGCATGCCAGGCACAGGAGGTAAGCTGATTCTTCTGAAGGCTAGGTCACCCCAAGAGGAATCTGCTAAGACACACAAGGAGAGAGGCTCTGGAGAAATCCTGCTGTCTGCAGTTTCCTGCCCAGCAGACGGGGACTCTGTAAGGCAGGTGGAGCTGCCTGAATTGGGACATTGCAATTGTTTAAGAACTGCCTTTCAAGGCAGAGGGGAAAAGTGAAACAGTCCTTAGTAAACAATCTCACAGCAAACTGGCCCGGCACACACCTGGACTGCAGAGCAATGTCCCAAGCATGGTGTTGCCTCGGGTTTGTAGATTCCACTCCAGACAGTGTTCCAGCTTGTGGGGTTCATGGAGTGACCTCTCTGCTCTCTTCTGTGTGTCTTCTTGCCTCTCCAAAAGTGTGACCACTGGACCGTGTACTCAAAGACCAGTCTTGTGGTCAGTGCCCTTGGACTGGGGCCTCTTTCTCTGTCTCCCTTGACCCTGATCCCCCTCCCACCCTCAAATAGCCCCTTGATCCTCTGGCCAATTTCTTCCCTTCAGAACAACCTACCTCTTATTCACCTGGATCTCGAATGTGGTTTGTCAGTCCTTTGGGGCCATTAGATCCCACTCGGAATGGGGTCAAATTAGGCCATCAGGGGAGGGATTTAGGCCTCAATTAGAGGGAGGCTCTACATGACAATATTTCAGGACCAGAATTGTAGCTTTCCTAGCACACTGGAGGCTGGAGACCCTAAGCTCCATCCCCAGCACTGAACCAAAAAAAAGAAAAAAACAATCTTTCACAAAGCCGACCTGACCTCCTTTAGTATTTTTCTAGTGTGATGAGATGCAAAAAGTGTCAACTTCTGTCCTGAGAGATGTTACCAAATTCCTGGGGCTTAGCATGTGCCCCAGGAAGGAGGGACACCTTATTCCAAACACTCAGCTTCCCTAAGAGGAAGCTCTAGCACTTGTTCCCTCTCCTGTCTTCTTGTTTCTCTTGCTTCTGAACCCTGCTGTCTGGCCACCTTCATGATCTCCCCAGTGCCTGCAGCAGCACCTGTCCTTCTTCTCTATGGCATCTCTGCCCCTTTCCTGCCTGACTTCTTATCCTATCTCAGCCTCATCTCAACTGCTGTCCCTGCTTGTGCATCCATTAGTAATGTTTCGACCCATTTCTTTGAATAAGTAGTTTGGGTTTCCAGTGTGGGTTAGCCAGCCTCCTCCTCCCTGGTGCAGGTCAGGACTGACAAGACCCCAGTATATTAGCAATACACTCCACATGTTGCCTTCTGCCTAGTGGCACCTTCAACATGCCACTTGGTCCCTGGGCTCTTTATCCTTCAAGAGCCCTGCGGTGACTCAAGAATGTCTGTGACTCCTCTATGTCCATAGCATGACAAAACAGAGGAGACAGTCCAAGTCTGCTCAGCACATCATCAGGTGTGGAACCAAATGGTCGCACCTTTTCCTTCCCACCTTCTCTGCTGATGACTGTTGTCACCAAAATTTTCATCTACCTGAGAAGAAGTAGATACTTTCTGGTCCTCTTGAGGCAGCTTCCTGGGTGGGCTATCTGGAGTAGCCTAAGACTGGGAAAATCTTACTCTGGACCCTGTGTATTAGTTTCCTCTGGCTGTTGTAACAAACACCACAAACTGGTGGTTTAAAGAATGTAGATGTGTTCTCCTTCAGTTCTGAAGATTAGAAGTCTGAAAGAAAGGTTTCAGCAGGACTGGCTCTGTCCAGAGACTGACAGAAAATCTGTTCCAAGCCTCTGTCATACCTTCTGATGGTTGTCATCAATCCTTAGTGTTCCTTGGTTTAAAAATGTGCCTCTTCAACCTCTGTCTCCATTGTCACATGCTGTTCTTTCTGCCTGTGTCTGGGTGCAAGCTTCCCACTTATAAGGACAACACTGTTAGAAATATTGGGGTGCTGCAAGAAGTCAGACACATACTGAAGAGTTGCTTGGCAAGGCAAATTTTATTTCTGTAGAAGGGTGTGCTACCAAAAAAATCTGGCAAGCAAGCACAGTGGGTGGGACATCTTCCCAGGTTTTTATCCCTAATGCAGCACTGCCCCTTGCTCAGCTAGGAGGAGTTTGGGGTCACAATCTATGCCATTGACTAGTTTAAAATTGGGGAGGGCAAGGGGAAAAGCTAGAGTTACTATGATTGGATCACCTAGTGCATGTGGGCATTATGATTGGAAGACTGAGAACAAAGATATACTGGGGAGGCTCAAAATGGCTACATTTTGTTAGAAATAAGAGGTCCTGCAAGAAATCAAACACATACTCGAAAGTAGGTGGCCAAGACTAACGTTTACTTTACCAGAGGGCGTGCTACGGAACCTGGTTAAGCAAGCACGGCTGGGTGGACAGTCCACCATCTATCCCTAACTAGGTACTGCCCCTCGCTCCAGATAGGAAGAGCTGAGGGTTACAATCTATGGGATTAGCTGATTTTAGAATTAGGGTGGGCAAAAGGAAGGGCTATGATTGATCCAATTAAGGCTGAATACTAGATTTTGAAAATGAACCACCAGACTTTCTATTTCTCACAATTTCAACTACATAGTTTTGTAATTTAAAAATAGCTCCATCTAACTACACACAATGAAATTCAGGTTTTAGATTACAGCACACACATTTTTGTTACATATTAGGAAACTCAGACTACAGCTTTAACACTGACGGAAAAGAACATTAATTTTACAATAGTCACTGGATTAGGGCCCAGCCTAACCTAGTATGACCTCATCTAAGAGGCCTTTTTCAGAATAATTCATCATATTCTGAGGTTCTGGGTGGGTATGAATTTGGAGGCAGGGAAAGTATTCAACTAAGTATACTGGCAGATAAAAGATTAGTTTCATTATGTCTATTCCGTGTTAAGAGACAAAATGTTAAAAGGGTTCCTTTGTCCTACCCTTTCAGCCAGGCCTTTCAATAAAAAGAGTAGACCTGCAGAGCTTGGTGCCATGCCTTTTTAGTATTTATGGAGTTAAAAAAAAAAGGTTGCTAGGTTTTATGAATGCTGTTGCTACGTGCAGAAGTGTAGGGGGTGATAAATACTTTAGGATATAGCGCCTGCCCTCCAGGCACTTTGAATCAGATTTCATGACAAGACTCTTTTTTATCTTGGAGATATAACATCATGGATAAAAGGAAGGACTTTGAGGTCAGCCTGGCCTTGGGTGGATTTTGTGTCCATTGTTAGTTAGCCATGGAACCTGGGGTAAGTCACTTAACCTCTCTGAATCTCAACTTTCCTTACTGGAAAGCGAGAATTGTAGTAGCATGTGAATTATAAAGTTATGAGGATTAAATGAAAGACTGCGTATGAAGGAATTAGTCTTGTGCCTGGCACACAATAATAGCTGCATTAATGGTAGCTGCTACTACTACTACTACTACTATTGTTATTATTATTGCTATTATTATACAAACAACTATAGATGACTTATAATCATAGCTCAGTTGGATAGTACAGGTATCCAACTTGTATGACATTCAAATTATTTCCTCTGAGAAACAGAGCTTCTAGAAAAGAATGACTTTGTTTGGCACAGAGTCAGATTTAGATGATCAAATGCTTTCACTATAAAAATATTTTTTAAAAAAATGTTTTGTCCCAGTGGAGCAGAAAGTTTTTTGAGAACAAGAAGTTAAAGTTACTCAGAAGACTGGGAGAAAGATCCTGTCTTCTTAGATTAACTCATATGAGCTCAAACCCAGAAACTCAAGTGCCACAAACAAGATTTCCCTGGAGCAAATTTCTACCTTCTTAGATATGACCAAAACACCAACTCTTGAACTTTTAACCCACTGCAGAGAAAGTCCTTGTCATCCAAATCTCCCTTTGCCCCAGGCTCCCTTTCCCTGAGGCTCCTCCTCCTCACAGCTTGGCATAATGTCAGCTTGGACTCCTAAGTCCTAGCAGCCCTGTGGACTGAGAAAATCTGCCCATGCCCTGGAAGCTGACTCCTGGTCAGCTCAGCAATAGGCAGCTGGGCCAGTGCACATAAGGTCTTCCTCGGAAGCTCTTGGAGTCCCTGACCACTGGGCTGACATGGAAATGATCCCTCGCTGAGGTTCCTTGCTTTTGGATGTCAAAACATGCTGCTGCAAATAAGCTAGCTAGATCTGCAGGGCAATTTGATTTTTTAAGTGTTAAGATGACAAACTGAAATTTCTTGATTTAAAAAAGCAAACAAAGTTCTTTGATCTGGAAGTGCTGTTGTTCTATAAAATGAACATTCACCAAGACTGGGTCAAGGGTGGCACTCAGAATGTGGGCTTCATGTTCAGTCTCAGAGAAATTTTCTTTGAGGACCTATCATAGCTCCATGCTAAGGGAAGATAAAGGAAGAGAGGAAGGAAAGAAGCAAACAATCTAGGGGAAGACAAAACCAACAAACATGAGACAGAGAAGAAAAGCAAGACAGCCATACCTCTTGTTATTGCAAACCTTAATGCCATAAATAGGACTGGTCCCATCTTAGTTTTTAACCCTTTAATCGACTCTTAAAAAGGAATGCATGAATGAATGAATAAATTTAACTACTTTATATAAAGGTAATGTCTGCTTCCTCTACCTTATGTAGATATTTTCAAATTTTTGAAATTTTACTTACTTATCATTATTTGAATACAAAAGAACTACTTGTTCATTAAAATGTAAGGATCATAGAAAAGACATTATAAGACACAGAAGGGGAAATTTCTCACAATCCCATGCTCCTGAGATAATCACTGTAGGAAACTACTGCTATTGATTTTAAATACCACCATTTACAAAGTGACTCCTGCAAAGGAGAAATGTAAAATATTAATAACAGAACACAGAAGTAAAGATTTTCTGGAAATTTAACCACTGTAAGTTAAAGACACTAATTATGACCATAGACTGGGGAATTGAACATCTCGTGGGCTTATTTAAGGAATGCTTTCTTGTAGTCCTTATTGACGTCAAGATGACTGAAGGTATAGTGTCTGGGCCACTGGGGGTTGACTGAAAGTATATGATGTCAAAGATGTTCCCTTCCTTGACCAGTTTGGAGATTGATGCTGAGAGAGGTGGGCTGACCCAGATTACAGGTTTGGCCTTCTGAGAACTTATTACCATGGTGACTTGATTCATCATCTGTCAGTCAGCTTGCCTGAAGCCTACCTTCGTATAGCCGGAATGAACTATTTTTAAAACCTCATGTCTATTTTTGAAGAACCATCTGTTAAATTTGTGCTTTGTCCAACTCTAGGAATATAAAAATTCATTCATAGGCAGACTTCCTTGCTTCAAATTTCTTTCTTTCCATGAACAAAATTCTTTTGCTTGAAACTACATTTGATCCAGTTCATAAAACACTGACACCTGTATGTGCCCCGTGCAGAGGTGAGAAAGGCATTGTTTGGCCCCCAAGGAGCTTGTAGTCAAAAGATAAGATATTAATATAAGCAACGATAGCCAGAACTGAATATAGTAAATTCTTCCAAAGAAGATAGAGTAATTTATTGTGTGTTTACCCAGATTCGGACAGAGCTCATGGGGCAACGTTCCCCAGGCCAGCTCAGTCTTGCTTCATCAAAGGCAGATGCTTCCAGGGTTGTCCCTACAAGCTTGTGTTTATATCACTGCATTTTGAGGTTCTTCCATGGTACCTTTGCTTGGTCTACATGTTAGAACATGCCAGAAGATTCTTGGGGCACATCTAGTGCTATTTGTCCAAGAACTGGGATGAGGAGATAAAATGAATTGCTTATAACAAGATACATTTATTTATATAACTTCTAACATTTTAGAAACCCTCAAAAATTATAATTCCACATTCCAGATGAGTCAACATGCTATCTCCAAAACATTACATGCTTTCTTGCTTCAAAACTAACTCTTTCCTGTTCGTGTTGTACTTTTCAACTTACACTGAAAATAATGTTGTACCAGCCCTTTGTTGTGATTTATAGTGACCTGATTATGCATTGTTCAATGTAGTAAGAATTCTGCATTGACTAGTACTACCACCCAACAAGACCTGATTATGAGAGGGAAAACGTATATCATAGTCAGAGAAAGGCATTCTAGGACTCTAGCAAAACAAGATGGCCACAGGCAAGTAGTAAACATTGAAACAAAACAAAACAAACCAGAAAATATTCTAGAAAGGGCTCTCTACTGAGGAATAGAAAATAGGTGGGAAGGTGGAGAGTGTTTGGATAAAAGGGACTGCTGATAGTGGAGGGGGTTCTGTATTCCAGGCAACTAGGCAAACAGTCCTCCCTCCCGTCATTCGTCATTCGTAGGAGCCGCCTTTCCTGGGAACCTCTAGCAGGTTCCCTTCCCTGGCAAGGTGTAGACAGATGGAGGAGATGGAAGTAAGAAGGGGATGACCTGCAGATCTGGCGACATCTGAGGGATTGATAGACCACTCTCTTCTGCTTGGTAGAAGTGCTAGAGGAGAAGAGCTTGGGAGTCTGGAAGAAGGAGAGAAGTTGATATCCACTGGGGAGACACAGTTAGGGATGCCAAGGGCAAACATGGCTACATCATAAGGGCTGCCGACACTTCAGCACCGAGTAGACAAAGTATTAATGTCATAAGTGACTATACAAAAGGACAGCTTTCAGATATTGCTGTAGAACTTCTGAAAAGAAGACCGTATATCTCAGGAATTATGAAGACATATTCTGTTAAGTTGCCAGAGTTATGATGAAGAGCATTCTTAAATGTCGGGTGAAGCATTACTTGTAATTAAGTAAGGGTCACATGGGGGTTACTGACATTCAGGAAAAGAACAGATCAGTGTTGGCTGCATGGCCCAGTGACAGCGTGGTTTTGGGGAAGGCAGGATGGCATTTGTACAAGGGAATTATGGAGAGCTTGTCATAGCTAGAGAGGAACTGTGAGGACCCTGAACTATAGTGAGTCAGCACATCTGAGTTTGAGGTTTGATCCCACCGTCAGGCTGTCACTTAACCTTTCTGAGCCTCAAATTCCTTAGTTGCAACATTAGGAGATTGGGTTAAATGACAAGTAGGGTCTCTTCTAGCCCTGATATTCTAAGATTCTACTAAAACGATCTGATGAAAGCTAAGTTCATGTAAGCAGATGAGATGATGGCAGTTCCCATAGTGGTTACCTCATTCCAGATGCCGGGACAAGCAGTCTGGCTTTGTTCTAGTAGGTTGAATCCAAGAGTAGAAGGTGTTTCAGGAATTAAATGAACAAACGCTGTGGAGGAGTATTGGATAAAGAGGAGACTTGAGAACAGACCATTGAATTTCCCGATGTGATGGCCTTTGGTGACCTTGGCAAGAGTAGTTTTAATGGAGCAATGAGGTGAAAACCTAACCAGAGTGGGCTAGAGAGAGAATCGGAGGAGAGGAAGTGGACAGTGTGAGAAAACATTCCGAGCAGTTTGCTGTCAAGAAGAGTGGGAAAACAATCATGAGGCCTCAAACTCAGCAGATCTGAGTTTGGGTTATGTGACAAGTAGGGTTTCTTGCAGCCCTGATGTTCTAAGATTCTACTAAAACGGTCTAATGAAAGCCAAGTTCCTGTAAGCAGATGAGATGATGGAAGATAATGAGATGACCAAAGGGGATGCTGTGGAGTCAATGCAATTTTGCATTAATGCAGCGGCGGGGGGAGTAGGGGCGGAGTTATAAGTGACATTTCAGCACGTTTTGTAATTTGATGGGAATAATCCATTAGAAAGGGGGAAACTAATGAGTGGATACAGAGGCAGGTGTTGCCAAAGCAAAATCTTGAATAGCAAGAGGAAACAACATCTGTGCAAACATGGATGGTTGACCTCCAGTCAGGGAGCATCGGTATTTCAGGGGTGGTAACAAGAGAGAAGGCAGATGGAGGTAGGACACTGGATTTGGAGCTGGAAGAATGTGGAAAGGCTCATCTGACAGTTATCTTAATGAAATAAGCGGCAAGGTCATTGACAGACAATGAGGCTAGAGAGAAGCTTCAGTAGAAGGGGAGTTGGGAAAGCTGAAGGGATTTGACCTTGTTGGTTAATTACCAGCTATCTCAGATTAGGATCCAGGAAAGCTTTGAAATAGATGCCTTGGAAATGTGGCAGGATGGCCAGATCATAAAATTAAAGCAAAACCCATCAGTAAGTGTGTGTCCTCCTCAACCAAGTCCAGCTGTCTGTGTGCAGGGTTGGATGAACATGTGAGAACAGCACAGTGACAAAGGGGAAGGGATCGAGGGGCATGTGAGGAGCGATCGCAGTGTTGGACCATGGACTCTCACGTGGACTAGGAGAAAAGTGAAGAAATGAAGGAGATGGGGGGCAGGGAAAGTGGTGTGGTCAGTGAATTGGGGGCTGCCCGTGTGGTTGGAGTAATAGAGCAAAATGGGAAAGATCAGAAAGATTCAGGAGATGGCCTCTCTAGTGGGTTGAAAAATGTTCCTTGAAAATTCATGTCTACATGGAACTTCAGAATATAACCCCATTCAGAAATAGATAGAGTCTTTGCATATGTATTGAGTAAGATGAGGTCAGTCGGGTGCAGTAGTGCACGCCTGTGGTGACTTGGGAGACTGAGGCCGGAGGATCGGAAGTTGGAAGCCAGCCTCAGCAACTTAGCAAGGCCTTAAGGAACTTAGTGAGACCCTTTTTCAAAGTAAAAATAAGAAGTAGCTCGGTGGTAAAGTGCCCCTGGGCTCAAAAAGATAAAGTCATTCTGGATTAGAGCAGGCTGCGATCTCTTATGAGAGAAGGCAAGGAGACAAAGCCACAGAGGGAAGAAAAGTCATGTGACCACAGAGACAGCAATTGCAGTGATACAGCTGTAAGCTGAGTCATGTTAAGAATCGGCAGGAGCTCTGGGAACTGTGTCCCTACCAATGGCTTGAATTTGAACTTTTAGATTTTAAAACTGTCAGAGAATAAATTTCTATTGTTTTAAGCCACTCAGTTCGCAATACTTTGTTTAGACGGTCCTCGGAAGCAGTTACAACCAGTAACTTCTTTTTCAGTCAGTCATTCCCAGCCTAGTGTTGCCCTCTGGTCATGGAAGACTTGTTCTTTGCAGATTCACTTGTCTGTGACCAGGTTCATGCCTGGTCTCATGAATGGGGCATGCCAGAGCAGCCACTAATGTTTGGTAATGAATCAAGATTATGCTGAAGGGTGTTTAGGGGAGGGCTTAGGGCCACCTCGTTCTTTGTGGAACACTTAGTGTAGCGTTGTTTAATCCTGTGTAGCTTCCTTTGCATAAAGAGATTTCCTGCCCAAATATCCCTCTACTGTGAGGCAGAGATTCTGGCTGGTTCCCTCTGATCTATCCCTTCAGCCTAAAGCCTGAATAGCAGAAGGTGTTTCCAGAAGCAATGGGCTCTTCATTACCCACAGTGTGTTTCTAGAGCATCCATCTGGAGTTTAATGAGTACATGTCCAGAGTCCATCCCTGCCCTATTTTTCTCCTGTTTGCTGCCATAATCAATCACCAACCCCAAGGGGAACAATTTACAGCAAGGAGGAAGTCCCACTTAGGCTCAGAATGATCAAAGGAAGTTAGTCTTCATTGTCTGGAGGAACCTGAAAGCCATCTGCCTTGACCATTGCTCAGTCTGGGACAGGTTTGCAGAAGGGGTGCTGACCCTCTCTCCTCCCCTGAGGCTGAAAGAGCACCCTTCAACTCTTTCAGTTCTCTTTCCTGAGAACTGTGCAGTAGTTTTGCCAAACTGTTGAAGAACTCCAGAAGGCGTGTGCCAGGTCAGATCTACCCGCTGCCCTCCATCCCACCCTCTCAAGCCCCTTCACGTACCAAGATTGGGGTAGGGCCTAGGGGAAGTTACAAAAAGAAGGACAGGTCAAGTTCCTGCTTTTGAAGAGCGCACGGGAGAGGGGGAGGATTGTGGTTTACTAAATAGGTACAAGACTCTGGGGTGAGGACCAGAAAGAACAGTGTGCATTGGGACAGAGAGGGTGTGAGGTGGGAAAGGCCTATTATAAGACATTCTGTCTCATCTGAGACTTGAGGGAGGGAAGGGCCTTGCCTGTGGAGACTGGGAGGAAGGGTGTTCTGAGAGCTTGGATCCAGGGAGCAGGCAACTCCTTTTGAAGCCTCTTCAAGAATAGGGGAAAATAGGAGCCTCTGCTTGATTATCTCGTAGAGGACAAAGGGAGCTGTTCCCCATCTTTGGCTTCTGTGTGTCTCCTGATATCCTGACAAGGATGTTGGGGCACTAGAAGGCCAGCACCCCCATCCCCCACCTGCAGCCTGGGTTTAAACCTAATTTTAAACTAGTGAAGCAGTCCAAAGACTTGGTCCTGGGTTTAGCTCAGCTCCCAATAACCTACCACAGACAAGCACTTCAGCTTTCTGGACCTCAGATTTTTTATCTGTAAAAAGAGGTAAGGGAGGGCTGGGATTGTAGCTCAGCGGTAGAGCGCTTGCCTCGCATGCGTGAGGCCCTGGGTTCGATCCTCAGCACCACATACAAAG
>PVHX01001166.1:20879-169967 GCA_004024805.1 Geosciurus inauris | reverse complement strand
GAAATCCTGTGGGGTTATGGAGCCCTGAAGGAAGTGTGAAGTAGGGATCCAGAGAGTGTCAAGTTAAAGAGCAGAGGGCAGAGGAGGAGGTCACATGCATTGGTCAGGAATCAGAAAGAGGGGTCCATGGAAGACTAAGATGAGTCAGAGGAGCGAGAGGAGAGCCACAGTGGCCAAAAGCACATCCATGGTCCAGTGCCCATCGCCCTGGAAGACCAAGCCTGAGGACATAGAACAGGCCCTGAGCTTAGCAAGAAGAGATCACAGCTGACCTTTGAAGAACAGGAGTCAGGTGAGAACAAGTTCAGCAAGAATGAACATACGAAGGGGCAGAGGGTTCACCTGGCTCAATGGTGAAGCAGCACATTTGGGAGGACTCTCTCCTCCTCTAGTCGCCTCCCCTCCCTCTGCACCCCTCTGCTCTGTGCTCCTCACTGACTGCTCCAGCTCCCCTGAATCCCCACATTGCTTCTTCCCAGGAAGAGTTCTGTGCTCCAGAAAAACTCTGCTCCCATCTGTTGTGGTCTGAGTGTTTGTGTCTCCTCCAAGTTCATATGATGAAATCCTAACCCCAAAAGCTGTGGGGCCTTGTGAGAAGTGGGACATATGGGGAGGTAATAGGTCATGAGTATGAAGCCTAGTGATTGGGATTAGGACCCTTACGAAACAGGCCCAAGGAGCTTCTCGGCTGCCTATCCCAGGTAAAGATGTATGTAGGGAGAAGGCACTATCCGTGAACTAACAAATGGACCCTCGCCTGACACCACATCTGTTGGCGCCTTGACCTTGGATTGCCCAGCCTCCAGATCTGTGAAAAATAATTATGTTGTTTATAAGCCACCAGTGTATGGTAGTTTGTTATAGCAGGTGAAACAGCTTAACACACTAACCAAAACTTAGCTCAGCTAAACAAACAAACAAACAAAGTTAGTTTATTGGGTGTTGCTTTATGCCAGGCAGTATGTTAAAGGTTGTGCATAAAGATTTGTTTTATCCTTATAGTCATCCTGTGGTAAATACTATTATGTCCTCCTTACAGATGAGGAAACTGAAGCTTAGAAAATTGGAAAAACTCCTTTAGCCTCACACAACTCAAAAGCAGGCTTTGATCCCAGATAACAGGGCTTCAGAGCCCAAGCTCCAGAGAGCCAGGTTGCATGACAATCTGGTTGAATTAATGCATATCACAATGTGAATGAGTGTTGGTATATTTGGATAAAGTGGTTCATCTTCTAGGTTCTCTTAAATTATATTATTCAAAATTTTGTCTATTAGGAAAAGTGAAAGCTTTTCACTGAATTTTCACTGAATTTCAAAGAGTTTGTGAATTAGAAAAAGGAAGAGGTAGTAGGCAGAGTTAATTTTTTTGGTTTTTGTTTTTTTAAGGAAGGAAAGATCTGTGTATACTTGAAGGCAGAAGGAAAGTCTCAGTGGAGGAGGGACAACTGGAGGTCTTCAGGAGAGAGAGAGGACATCTGTGTGTGTGTGTGTGTGTGTGTGTGTGTGTGTGTTGGTGGGTGGGGGTTCCTCAAAGAATCAAGGAGAAGTAGGGCCTAAGATGTGGCAGAAGGCGGGGGCTTCACTCTGCCAAGCAGGGAACATTTTTTCCCTGAGGATAAAGAGAAGCTAGAGACAAATGAAGGTTCAGATGTGTGTTGAAGTGGCAAACCAAGAGGAGAAAGGGAGAGCAACATGATCATGTTTCCTGTGTGGGAGGAAAATGAGGTGGATTTGGCCTCTGCATGAGGGTAAGAGGGTATTTGTGAATTAGGTAGCTCAGTCAGAGAAGAGCCAGGGCAGCTGGTGAGCCAATCTGTGGAGGAAGATCCGCACTAGGAAGGGTGGGGTTGAAGTCTCCCTTTGCAAGTTCCAGTTCTCCACTGAATTTCTTCATCTCTATGTCCCCCTGACCTCAAGCTGGCTCCTAAAATGGGAAGCCAGTGATTCCTGCTGGGTCCACCCTCTTCTTGCCATGTCTGAGATCTCCAGCTTTCTCTTGGTCCCTTTGAGGGCACCTGAATGAGTGCCCTGATACACCTTGAGCACATTTTCTTAAAAAGACTTATCTCTGAGCCCCAAGTCAGTGTCACCAAGGACACCTCCTTTTGCCACCCCTGAGACACTGGAAACCTAACAGCAGGCAAAACTCTTCATGTCCAGGAGCTGGAGTGTTCAGATATTCCCAGGCCAAGGACTAACTGGATTCTCTTTTGATATTTCAGGAGAAGAGGAAGAAGACACAGGTGATGAAGAGAGGTTGGATGGTGCAATCAGGGGCCCAGGGCCCCGGGGGCCAGTTGGGGTGGTTTCCGAAGCCCAGCTTGCTCGGAGGCTCACCAAAGGAAAGAACAGCCGGCGGATGCTGTCCAACAAGCCACAGGACTTCCAGGTAGAAATAGCCCAGGTGCTCTGCATACCTGTTCAGCCACCCCATGGCCTACGTTCCAGCAATTGCAGTGATGCTGGATGGACCTATTTCTATGGGCGGTGACTAATCTGGTTAAAAGGAATGTCAGGGCCAGGCACAGTGGCACACATCTATGACACCCAGTTACTCAGGAGGCTGAGTCAGGAAGATCACAAGTTCAAGGCCAGCCTGGCCACTTAGAAAGACCCTGTCTCAAAATAAAATAAAAAGGACTGGAGGTGTAACTCGGTGGTAGAGTGCTTGCCCATTATGGCAAGGCCTTTAGTTTAAAAAAAAAAAAAAGGTCAGGGGCTATCAGGGTATGAGTCCAATAAGTGCTCCCCATCTTCTGCATGCAGGAGTAAGTTTAATCAAGCCAGGTGAGGTTCTTCCCAGGAATAAGACTAGAACTTTCCTTCCTTTTGGAGGTAGGCAAGAGCTAATTATAGAATAGAAACACAGATATTATGTTTTATATAGCTCTGGCCACTGCTTCAGACTGAGAGCTCTGGAATAAGGGCGTACATCACCAGGGCTCAGGAAGACTGGGAAAGGGGTTGGAGTCTGAGCAGTGACCTCAGCCCCATCCTTCCTTTCCCAGGCCGACTCAGAACTATTTCAGCCTCCTGACCTGCTCTGGGTTTTTGCAACCCAACCTTGGTTCCCATCTTGAGAATGATCAGGGGAGACCCCTCCCGGTGTGTGAGCACCAGGATATTGCCAAGCTGTCCTGGCCTGCTTTTAGCTATTGTTATGAGCCAAAGGGCAGAAGCAACCCCCCAGGATTCTTCTATACCACACACTGGGGAAAGATCAGTAACAACACCTTTTCTGTGCTGCAGATCCGAGTCAGAGTGATTGAGGGCCGCCAGTTAAGTGGCAACAACATAAGGCCTGTGGTCAAAGTTCACATCTGTGGCCAGACACACCGAACAAGAATCAAGAGAGGGAACAATCCATTTTTTGATGAGGTAAGTGGGCAGCGAATGCACGCACCTGCTCAGCGAGCACGTCCTCTTTACGCACCTCTCTCCACCTCCTACCATCTCTGCCCTATCTGTGGGAAGGGGTTGTGAACATGTGAGCAGACCATGTAATGACAAGGCAAAGGTCCACCGTTAGACATCCAGGGTTAAGAACCACCTGGCGGGCTGGGATTGTGGCGCAGTGGTAGCGTGCTCGCCTAGCATGCGTGAGGCACTGGGTTCGATCCTCAGCACCACATAAAAATAAAGTAAAGATATTCTGTCCACCTGCAACTAAAAAAATAAATAAATATTTAAAAAAAAAAAAAGAACCACCTGGCTGTGATGTCACCTGGTGGGCTTCACCATTGGTTCTCAGAGCAACACCTTCCTGATGTTTTTACAGCACTTTCACCCCAATGATAGAGCATGTGATGTCACCTACATCTACCTTTGTTTTTTCTAATTATAGGATGTCTCTGAGGGATGACTCTGTGTAACTAAATAATCCATTTTTTTTAGAAGTGGCAAAACTTCCTTGGCTATAAAAATAATATACATTAAAGGAAAACGATTACGAGCAGATCCCACTAAAGCCAAATCCCCCACTAACATTTAAACATGTTTTTTTGTTGTTTTGACAGTTATTTTTCTACAATGTCCACATAACCCCTTCTGAACTGATGGATGAGATCATCAGCATCCGGGTAAGGGGCACAGGGAGTGGGAAAGGGCTCACTAACTGCTAGGCGAAGGCCTTCATCTTTCCACCACTCTTGTTTCTTCCAGGTTTATAATTCCCATTCTTTGCGGGCAGATTGTCTGATGGGGGAATTTAAGGTGAGTGATAGTAGTCTTTTTCACTGAACTTCATAAAGATGAGAACTTTCATAATACTGAGTCTGACACCCAGCCAGGTCTGAGTACCCATCCTGGTGACATCTTAGGGTTATGTATAAGGGATCAACAGCATGATCCTTGCTGAGGGCTGCCCGGGCCTGGTCTACTTCTAAAGTGTAACACTAAACAGTGCCCCAAAGCAAGAGGCTCTGAAGCTGCTGCATCAGGCCCCTGTCAGCCTTCTGTCTGTGGATGGAAGCAAATCCATGGCTACAAAGGGAAGGAGAGCTTGACCTTGGCAAGTAGTCCACCATTCCACTCCCAGAGCCCTGTCTACAAAACTGGTTGCCATAAATCTGGAGTGGGGAAGGAAAGCCAAGCTGGCCAAGAGAATCAGCATGATTGCCAACTAACTCTTGCTGGAATTAAAAGACAAATGGACTTGGTTGGCTCTTTCTCAGCAACTCTACAGGGACTGTGCTGCCTCGCGAAGGAAGACACTCTAGTCACTAAAATCCTACAGGATGATGTGGGTCAAGTAGATCTGTGTTCATACCCTGTCTGCCATCAAGTACCCACATGTCCTGAGGGAACTCACTTAACCTCTCTGATCATTAGTTTCTTCATCAGTAAAATGGGATCATTGTGAAGGTTAAATAATTTGTACATATAAAGCACCTAGCATGCTGGAGTAGGTTTAGCCTTAGCATTGGTTGGAGGAGGAAGACTGGGCAGGAAGTTGGGCTAGGTAAATTCCAGTAGGATGGTTAATGATCCCAGTTTGCCTGGGACTATCAGTGCTAGAACTAAGAAAGTCTCAGACAAACTGGGACACATTCTTCACCATACTTTCATGGTCCTTTCCAGCTCTGAGACTAGCTTATTTGTTCAATAACAGATTGTTGATTGAGGGTCTTCTCTTGCATGGGGGATGCAGAGAGGGTAAGATGGAAATGTTGGGTCTCAAGGAAATATAAGCCTAGTCAAGAGCATTGCCTTTAAATATGATACTGATGATTTCTTTAAAGTGACTAGACTGATTTTAAAATCTACTTAAACTACTTTCAATTATCCTTTCCCCAGATTGATGTTGGATTCGTTTATGATGAACCTGGTAAGTAGTGTTCCCCCCATCAATCTGAAGTCTCAAATCCATTCCTTCTGACTCTGAAGGAGATTTGAGGGATCAAGAAAATTTTAGAGATCAAGGAATCAAAGTCAAAGGAATTTCAAAAAGTTTTCTTATTGAGGGAGGATGTTTACTGGAAATAAATAACAGTAGCTTAGTGTGGATGTCTAATTTTTTTGTCTTAATGTTCTTAAGTAATTTCTGTTTTGTGAGGATATCTTGATCTTATCAAGATTAAATTATCAAACAAGTTTATAAAGCTCAGAGAGTCTTACTTGAGTCACACGAGGACAGAGGAGTGGGGACAGAGATGAAGAGAGCACAGAACAGAGGACATTGGCATGCAGGCTTGTCTGGGGAACTTGATGTGTCCTGATGAAGCTTCCAAGGAAATGCTTCCAAAAGACAAAATCACAGACCCACCAGTATCTCTTTAGAGTGTCCCTGTCTTTCTGCTCCTCTGTTTTAGGTCATGCAGTCATGAGAAAATGGCTTCTTCTCAATGACCCCGAAGACACCAGCTCAGGTGCTAAAGGCTACATGAAAGTCAGCATGTTTGTCCTGGGAACTGGAGATGAGCCTCCCGTGAGTCCCTAAATCCTCTGCCTTTTACCCTTTTGGAAAAAGAAAATCAAGGACTAAGCTAGAGGTCACCCATGGTTGCCTTCAGTCCATCACCCTACCCTCTCCAGTTCCTCCATTCCTGAGAATCTGGTCTTTCCTTCATGGTAGCTTATCACTCTAGCTCACATAGTCTGAGTGAGTGTTTAATTCAGGAAAGGCATATGTGTTTGCCATGTCCTCGCATCATTAGAAAGGCTGGTTTTTATCTACAGAGCGTAGCTTACTTGTAGAATCAAGTAGTGCTACCTAAAGGGTAATTGGGCAATTGGGCAGCAACCTGAGGAATGGTAAGTGGCAGAGAAGAATTGGAAGAGCACATGTGCTTGTGCACATTTGTGCACTCACGCGCGCACGTGCGCACACATACACTTTACTATTCGGTGCTCATAAGAGAACCAAAAAACCACACACATAGAAGCATTGGTTGTATAGAACAGCTTATAGGTTGAAGGAAAACTGATGCTTGAAATCTTAAGCCCCAAGCACAGGAAATTCTAATGGAAATTCTGACTGGGTTCATTTTACAAGCATCAGTTTGGCTTTTTAGAAGGGCAGCCATTCTGTATGTATAATTTAATTGTGTGCCTCCAATAGCCTGAGAAACAAGATCGTGATAATGACAGTGATGATGTGGAGAGCAATCTGTTACTCCCTGCTGGCATTGCCCTTCGGTGGGTGACCTTCCTGCTGAAAATCTACCGAGCTGAGGATATCCCTCAGAGTACGTATGGACTCAATCTTTTCCCCAGTCTATTAGCTATGTGCATAATGAGATATGTTAAAATCATACCCTGAATACTGATTGCTGCTCCCTACCATAGATTTTTCTTCTGAAAGGCCTTCAAGGGCTTATTTTCATTCATCTGGCCCCATTGAAAGCTTCCTCAGCAGGCTCCTAGGTAGCCTGTGCTGCTGATCCATGGTCCTTGTTGAGTACCTGCCTCTGGCCCATTCTGCTCTGTCCCCTCTTCCTTCAATGTTCTGTCCTCTTCTTGTAGAAAATGCTAAAGAGAGATGAGCAGTCAGCACTTCTAACCCTGTTTACCACAAATGAAAATATGCAATTTTATAATCAATTAAGTGTGTTTGCTCTTTGGAGTGTTAAAAATAGCTGAGCAAAGGGTGGTAAAATCCCAATAACCAGAAGTCTGTTCCTATTATAGTACAACATGTTTAGCAAGACACTGGACACATTTAAGAGAATGGTTTACAGTGATTCCACTTAGGAAGACCAGTTCAGCCTCTCTTGTCACTGCTGATGGCCAGCATCCTACCTATCTTGCCTAGCCTGTCTGCTGCCTTCTGGGCTCAGGGACACGGGACCCTTTTCTAAGTCCACTGGAGGCAGTATCCACTGCATGGACCATGGATCTCTTTTCCTAGAAACCTTCTCCCTTTTTTAAGATCCTAGAATGCCCCCATACCATTTTTCTCTCAAAAATATCTTAAATAAAGTAAATTAAACTTCACATATTTCCTATACTGACCTGTTCAGTTGATCTCTGTTCTTTTGAGTTTGTTAAAACAGAGAGATCTGTTTGTAGTCGATTTGATGTGGTACGACTATGTTATTTGTGAGTAATGCCGAATCTTCTTGAGTTTCTCTACAAATTCAGAACTGGACCTATATCATTTTGACCTGAAGCACCTTCTCCAAATTAAAACCAGGCCTAAGTTTGAGAATTGCCTCTTACTCTGACTGACTGGGTTTTTTATAAATTCTACTTTCTTCTATAAAGTATCAGTTCTCAACATCATAACTTACGGATTTATATTTCAAGGTGCTGTGGGCTTTGAAACTGCAGGGAGAAGGCATTTTCTCTCTCTTCAAGTAGCACAACAGAGAGTTCTGCCACTAGAGCTCACCACCCCAGGGAACAGTTCTTATTGTTTTCACATATAGAAGAAATTTTTAAATTTTGCTGAATAATTTCCATTCTTTTAAGAAGATCAAATTTAATCTCTACTGTGTGACATATTACTTTCCAGTGGATGATGCCTTCTCACAGACAGTAAAGGAAATATTTGGTGGCACTGCAGATAAGAAAAACCTTGTGGACCCTTTTGTAGAAGTTTCCTTTGCTGGAAAAAAGGTTTGTATGTGATCCTCTCAGAATAAACATTTAAAGCATGGTGCTTTCCTCGGAGTGAATTCCTGCTTATTCTTTGTTAAAATAGCCCCCTGATGAGTGGGCTGGTCTGCAGGAACACAGATTATCTGAATCGGAACACACCAGAATGCTCCACGGCTTTATTTTGGAGTGGAAATTATGCAGGACTCAAATTAGAAAATTCGGTCTTTTGAAAGATTGAAATAGTGAAAGCTACCATGGAATCATTGGAATTATATCCCGGGTCTAAGTATTATCTTTCTCTTAGTCAGGCTTCCAAGCCACCCATAGTCATTCCTGGTAAATGTGGTGGGGTGTAGCCCTCAGACTCCCGGCTGCCCACTTCTCCAACAAGTGGCTGAAACTGGAGACTTATGCAGAGAGACATCCCATCATAGTCTTCTGGAAAAAGCTGAGCTGACTCTTAGTGTAACTACCACAGAGACCATCAAAGATGGGGAAGATTTTATTCCATAGAATAGCATACCTTGAGCACTTACTGACATAAAGAACTAGCATCTTTCATGTGTTTGAGACCTTCTTTAATGAAAGTCACACACTAGTAACTTAGTGTTATTTCCTAAGGGAGTCACTGGGGATGTGGGGGAAAGTCCTCACCTCTAGGTCAATTTAAATTCAGGCTTCACTGCCTTCCAGAGGCAGGTGGGAACATTTCTTAACTTTTTCGTTTCAATTTCCTGAATTGTGGGTAACAATAATCTCATAGGATTTTTGAGAGATTTAATTAATTTGAGAAGTAGTTATTGTGAGCCTACTAAGTGTCAGATAGTATCCCATGTTCTGAGGATATAAAAATGAGAACGTGGGTTAGCCACTGTTCTGATAGAGCCTAGAAGAAATAGATGGACTGACTTATCTGTTTTCTGTTGCTATAATGAAATATATGAGAATGGGTCATTTCTAAAGACTGCAAGTTTATTTGGCTCATGTTTCTGGAGACTAAGAAGTTCAAGAGCATGGCATCAGTATCTGCTTGTCATCTGGTGAGGGCCTTCTTGCTGTAGCATGGGGAGCGGGGGGGGGGGCATCATGTGGAAAGACAGAACAAGTGTGCTAGCTCAAATACCTCCCCATCTTCTAATAAAGTCACTAATGCCACCATGAGGCCTCCCTCTCCTGGCTTCATCCAATCCCAATTACCTCTCAAAGCCCCCATTTCAAAATACCATTAACATGAATTTAGGGCCCAGAGTGGTGGTGATGCACAACTGTGATCCCAGTGACTCAGAAGGCTGAGATAGGAGGATTATAAGTTCAAGGCCAGCCTCAGCAACTTATCCCTTCAGCAACTTAGCAAGACCTGGTCTCAAAATAAATAAAAAGACCTGGGGATATACCAATGGCAAAGCAATCCTGGGTTCAATCCTCAGTGCCCCCTCCAAAAGTATGTGTATGTGAGTGCATATGTGTGTGTATATATATATGTATATAAATACATATATACACACATATGCATGTAAAATATGTATGTTTAAATTTAAGTATTAAGTATTCAACTTAATGAAATTTTGGAGAACACATTAAAGCCATAACAAACAATAAATAAACAAAGTAATTGAATTTTTCTTTCAGATCATGCTTAGAACTACAGAAAATAAAGCAGATGATAAGATGTGATTGGTGTGGGGATGCGGGGTCTAGTGATGTTATCAGGTGGACACCTTTTAGGAAGTAACATTTGAGCAGAGCCCTGTATGTGAAGAGATCTGGGAACAGGGGCTTCCAGGCAGAGAAGAATACTGGAAGGATCCAGGAGAAACCATGTTTGCAATGAAGGAAAGTCTGTGTGACCACAGAAGAGCAAGCAAGAAGGGGGTGGGGAAAAGAGATAAGGTCAGAGAGATGTGAGGGGGGTGGCAGGTATTGCTTTATCGGCCAGGTAGGGATCTGGACCTTGTTCTAAATGCACTTTGAGAGTTCACTGAAAATGTTACAGGTAGAGTAATATGGAAGTTGGAAGGCAAGAGAGGAAGGAGGCATTCAGTGAGAAGCCAGCTGCAAGTATCTGAGGGAGAAATATTTCAGGATGTATGTGGAAGATACAAATGTCAGGATTTACTGTTGGACTGGATGGGCTTGTTAGGGGGAAAAGGATATTGTGTTAGCTGGTTCTAAGGCCAAGCGGCTGGGTAGACAGAGATGGAACACTGGGACAGGAGCTTTGGGGTAGGGAGGAGGCTTTGGGCAGGATCCAAAGATCTGTTTGGATGTGTTAATGATGAGGTGCTTCTCAGACAGTGTATGATAAATACTCAATAAACCTAACTCTCATAGTTACATTAATCTAATATTAGACATCAGGCTATTAAAAACAAATTAAAGACGAATTAAAACAAGCTATTGGTGGGGCTGGGGTAATGGCTCAGCGGTTGAGCGCTTGCCTCGCGTACGTGAGGCACTGGGTTCGATCCTCAGCACCACATAAAATAAATAAAGATATTAAAAAAATAAAAATAAAAAAAAATAAATAAAATAAAATAAAACAAGCTATTGGTGCACAGAAGAAGCAAAATTCATTGTAAATACATGTCACATTTTACCAAATCACTATCCAAGAAAAATAGTTTGGAGGCTGGTAGCATACAGTGGCAGAGAGCATGCTTTTTATGTGCAAGGCCCTGGGTTAGATTCCCAGCACTAGGGGACGGAAAATGTCTTAAATTTAACCAGGTCACTAAGTGCATAACTAATAAGTAAACTGATGATGTCATAACCCATTGTGAAAATATTAACTTTTGGCAATTAGAAGCCTGAATACCTACAGTTTGCTTTGGTGATTATTGCAGGTTTGCACAAATATAATTGAGAAAAATGCAAACCCAGAGTGGAATCAAGTCGTCAATCTCCAGATCAAGGTTTGACTTTCTTTTCTTTCTGAAAAAGTAAGAATATTTGCTAGTTACTAAACAAATGGAGAAATAATTACCCTTTTTCTCTTTCATTTTAACAGTTCCCTTCAATGTGTGAAAAAATAAAACTAACAGTATATGACTGGTGAGTTGAAAATAGACATGTCTAATTCAACAGTAAAGAACTAGACATTTGGATATTGTGGATCTTATGGTAGATAGTCTAACTTATACTTCTTGGAATATTTGCTTTCCTTCAATAAGAAGAAATTACTTCCTCTCAATAAATTGGTCCTGGAACTAGGATGTTTATTTAAAACATAGTGATTATTTTAAAAAGCTTAGAAGAAAAACTTTGGACATCTTGGTTCAATTGCTCATAACAGAAGAAGAGAGAACTATCTGAAAATGCTCAAAGATAAGAAACCAAGGGTTAAATATCATTAGGCTGTGCAAAATTACTTCAGAAATAGAGTAAGCCCTTTATTGGGAAGAATCACCAAAATATTCTGAAAGTGGAGTATTTGTTAGAAATACTTTGAGTATTATTAATGTTAGAAAGAAAAATGGATAAATGGAAGGCAAAGAAAAACACATTGAAATGTTCTGGTGGAATTTTTACTAAAACAGTCTCTCAGCACTGATTGGCCATAATAAGACCATTTTTAGAATATTCTGGCTAGATGGAGCATTCAACTCTCAGCCCTTGGATCTTTGAGTGGAAACATGGCAAATATCACTGTCGTTGTCATCATCATCATCATCATCACAAGTGCATATTATGTTGGCTACCATTTTCTGAGCACTGCCAAGTAGCTGGCCTACATTATCCCAGTTAGTCTTTAGATTAACCGAGTGGGGTAGGGTTGACTCCTAGCTTCATTTTATAGATGGGGACACTGGGGCTCAGAGAGGTCAGATAATTTGTCCGCTGTCACTTGGATGGTTAGAGATCTGGTTGGGCCTGGTTGTTTCCACAGTTTCTCCTTTGGCTGAATGTATTTGACTCTCATGTTAGTACCCTATTGTCATTCTAGAAAAGAGGCAGGAGGGAGGAGAGTGGGTCCCATTTGTTCAATGCCTATGTCACAATTAATAGAGAGCCACAGTAGGGCCTTCAGCACAGAATGCTCCCTTTTTCAGTGAAAGGAAGTTTGCAGGCATTTTGGACCCTCAGGCTGCACACTGAAGGTGCTTCAGAGGCCTCAGGGACCCTTAGGGATATGGGTAGCTCAGATGACCACTCTGGTCTATAGACTCTACAGTGGACTGTTTACTAATTAAGCTATCCCACAGTTTCATGTGGTCACTACAAATGAGGGTTTTTAATCTGACCTAGGCAGCCTCTCTCCAAAGCAATTATAGTAAATTAAAATAAATAGAAATACTCTATTTACCTGAAGAATACTTGGAGCCAGACCTTAAGTCACATATCCTGTATAGTACTTGTACAGCTGAGGGAAAGCTAAAGATTCTTCAGATATAGTCTAAACCCAATGAATGAACCAAAAATATTGAAACTCCATGCATGTGATTTAATACCCATAAATCATATTTTCTGCAGCAAAGTATATTTAATTATTTCCTATAATCTAATATACTACTCTCTAATTTTTCCCCAATATACTGAGACTTTGCTCCCTCCATGGGGCCTTAGACTTCAGAGTGGACATGCCACCACATGGAATAAAAATAAAAGGTCCAAAGCACACAATGTTCATAATATGTGCCCAACCTGAGACCATTTCATGGTTAGGCTCGCAGGCTCTCTAAGATCCCCGCAGAAGGATATGCAATGTTTTAGTACTTGAAGAGAGCATGGGCAAATTTGTCCCCACAACATAGGCAAATTTGGGTTTCAGGCAAGCAGCCACACTTACAGAAATAGCAGCTATCAGCTAGGTATTTGAATTGAGTTAGAAGGGAATTTTTCTTCCTATGATGTGTCCTTAGATAGAACTCATTGTGATTGTTAAGCCATTATCATAAATAGTATGAACATGGTCAAATAAGATACATAGAACTATTTTATGTGATATGATTACATTATGCTTATAATGTAAGGTGACTATAATCCATTGATTCATCTTATGACAATGGTATTAAGTGTGACCATAGAAAAATCTCTTGACCTTTCTGTAAAATCTTACTTTCATACCTGTTGAATGAATTGTCCAGCTAGATCAGTGTTTCTAAAGGGTTGTTAGAAAGCCATCTGTATCAGAGATATATTTATTGTAATGTATACCCTTGGTCCCTAACCTAGGTTTACTCAATCAAGAGCTTGGGAAGGAGATGAGGTACAGGGTGATCAGCATCCCACCAGGGTAGGTTCCTGCTCAGGAGGTGTGAGCCACCTGGGAAAAAAAAAAAAGTCTGAAATAATTAGTAAGAAATAGAGACAGAGCCAGAGATTAGATATAAAAAGGGGAACATCTGATAGGTCTTCCAGTCCTGATAGGAGCTGGAACTGAACAACTGAAAAAGGGCCCTGATTCTTTATTTAAGGGGGAGTACATCAAAGGCAGGGATAAGGCTTCAGCGGGAAGAGTCATGGTAGTCTTGCTTTGGTGGGTGCTTGCTTCTCAGTGTGGCAGAGGTCTTGTAGTAAACAGATTGATTGACATTTTGGCAAGCCACACCCATCTCCAAGAGGCTGTAGGGCTCCAGTGGCTCACTGCATCTCCCATGCTGTGCTGAACTTTGGAGCTAGCTAGCGGGGTTGCTGCTGGGAGTTCCCAATACCAGGCTTTCCTGCCTGATGGCTTCAACATCATTTTAGTTCATGCACAGTTCACTGACGGCTTACCGCAATGAAGGTGGGGAATTTTTATGATTTATGAGGTCTGGGGTATTTTCCAGCTCTATCTTTTTATTTTAAAAAATACTTTCAGTCTTTAGTTAATTACTCCTTAAGGTGGGTATATATTTGGTATCTTTTTTTTTTATTGTTGAAATGAAGACATACTTTCATAGGTACAGGCCTTAACTTGTTCTTTCACACAGGGACCGTCTCACCAAAAATGATGTAGTTGGGACAACATATCTATACCTGTCTAAAATTGCTGCCTCTGGTGGGGAAGTAGAAGGTAAGATGTGGAACAAGACGATACAAAATTTGTAGAGGAAGAATGAATTGGAGGGTAGACATCTGGAAATACGCTTGGTTTCTTAAAAGCCAACGGTGATAATCTTAATGATCCATGTCAATGATATTTTGGTGATGGCCAGAAGAATAATTAATAATCCAGTCAAGGAAAAAAAAAAGGGGGGTTTGAACAACTTTCTTGCTCCTACCCCAAAGGAGTAGGAGCTATTTTATGAAGTTTTAATTGTCAGTACAGAATGCCAACACCTAATTTTTCAGAGTGGCATTGACACAAGTTTACCCAAATATAAAATAATATTCCCTTTTCAATTGATTCTCTTGGTGGGAATAATGAGGTCAGATGCCAATGAGTCATGTCATCTCCACTCCCTCAGCTATGTGTGCTTTGTTTTCACTCTCACGGGTGTTGAGACCAGTCCATTTCTCATTTTACCATTTTCTGTGCTTGAACACTGTTTACCTGAACCTGGCACTATGGTTCTGTGTGAATGCCAGAAGCTATAGTAGACAATGAAGGAAAGAAAGCTACGATGATAAGAGGAAAAATTAATAATAATACATTAATACCATCAGCTTATTTTTTTTAAATATTTATTTTTTAGTTGTAGGTGGACATAATAGCTTTATTTTATTTTTATGTGGTGCTGAGGATCGAACCCAGTGCCTCCCGCGTGCGAGGTGAGCACGCTGCCACTGCGCCATAACCCCAGCCCCAGCTTATTTTTGTTACCAAAAAAATCTTGTAATTGCCAAGATATCAAACATATTGAGTAAAGTGAAAGAATCTGGGACAAAATTTTGTCTTGAGAAACTCAAATTTTCTCTCATTCTCATCTTAAGACAGGACTCTATCTGGTTTTGTTTGGTTTGGTTGTAGGGGGAAAGAGTACTAAGAATTGAACCTAGGAGTGCTCTACCACTGAGCTACATCCCCAGCCCTTTTTTATTTTTTCTACTCTGAGACAGAGTCTTGCTAAGTTGCCCAGGGTGGCCTTGAGCTTGCAATCTTTCTGCCTCAGCCTCTCTAATAACTGGGGTTGTTACAGGTGTGTGCCACCACATCTGGCTAAAAAGAATATTGTTAATTCTAACCAAGAGCATGTATAAGAATCAGGAAGATATTGAAAAAATGCTGAAGAAGGTATCAATTGCCTAGCTCAAGAGCTAAAAAGAAAGGCAATTATAAATCCTCCCCTCAAAACCACAAAGAGATGAACAAAACAGATATAGTTCAAATATAAAGCCACGTGTGTCATTATTTTAAGCAAATGATAGAAGGTAAGAATGAGATCCCATCTGAATGTTTTCTGCTGAGTGGCACAGAGATTGTGCCACCAGAGCTGCAATGAAGTGTAATCACAACCCTTTCCTTGCCTCTGCAGAGAATAGTATTTACATGGCAATGAATACATATACATTTATATGTATATGTTATAATGTTTGTACTATATATATATATGTATTATATGTACATAATACATATAATACAATATAAGCACCATTCTTTCTTTTTTGGTCCTGGGGATTTAACCTAGGGGTACTTTACCACTGAGCTGCATCCCCAGTCCTTTTTTCATTTCTTTATTTTGAGACAGGTTCTCACTAAGTTGCTGAGGACCTTGCTAAATTGCTGGGGCTGGCCTCAAACCTGGGATCCTTCTGTCTCAGCCTCCAAGTTGCTAGGATTATAGGCATGTGCAACCATGCCCAACTGTTATTTTCTTTTTTCTTTTTGGTCCTGGGAATTGAACCCAGGACCACTTAACCACTGAGCCAATCCCCAGCCCTTTTTATTTTTTATGTAGTGACAGGTCTTGCTAAGTTGCTTAAAGATTTGCTAGCTGCTGAGGTTGATCTTGAACTCAAGATCCTCCTGTCTCAGCCTCCCAAGTCACTGTATTACAGGAGTAGGTCACAGCAACCCATACTTTATTAATTTTTATAAAACTCAGAGCCCAAGCTCTGAACAGAGTATAAATGTCATTTCCCATCCAGTGTAAAAGAAGGACCGAAAAAAGAGGTTAGAAGAGGAAGGAGGTGGAGGGTGCACCAGCACCCTCTTCTTAGAGAGTGAGCAATCCAGTTACAACCACTACAGATTCAATCACAAAAAAGAATCAATAGAGGAATCTAGTAGAGGAATCATACTATAACTATATGAGGGGAGGGTAAAAAGGACCTAAATTCATGAATTGTAGTAGGAAGTCATCAATTAATATCTAAAGATACTTCAAGAAATATTTTTTTTAAATATGTTTATTTTATTTTTATGTGGTGCTGAGGATCGAACCCAGTGCCTCACGCATGCCAGGCGAGCACGCTACCACTGCGCCATAACCCCAGCCCTCAAGAAATATTTGTTAAGTACTTCATATAGTTTAACAGTCTCACTCCCATCCAGAAGAATTAAAACCAGAAATGGTTAGAAGCAGTTTCAGCCGCTCTCCAAGACCTTCTCACTGTAGGCCCTGCAGTCTGTTAGAGTCTCAAAATAACAATGAGCTATCATCCCGCCCTCAGAAGAACAAACCATGCTTTGAATAACATAATGTGCCATTAACTACAAACTTAACTACAGGCGTTTGCTTACGCAGCCTCAGACTAAATTAACTTGGATTTTCTGGCCTTGGTCCCAACTAAGTCAGCCATAAGACAAGTAAATGTTTTATAAAAAAAACAAAACAGGAAGTGTTGGTAGCTTCACCAGGCCTTCCTTGGTGGTGGGAAGCTGGCTCTTCTTAGATGCCTGTTCCTTGGAACTGGGGAGTGGGGTCATTTGTGTGTGGTGGTTCTGACAATTGTCACAAAGTCTTGAGCCATTTTACATTTAACCAATAAGGCTTGTATAAGTTACAAGATGGTCATGTGATTTGGGTCTGAATTGGGATTTTTCTGTTGTTGCTAAATCACTTACCCGGCACAAGGTTTAACTGACTTTTCAGTGTCTGTTTTATAATGCCCATGTCGCTCTTGTTTTTTAACCAATCATATTTTTACTATATAGATTTCTCATCTTCGGGAACTGGGTCTACATCATATACAGGTTTATGCTTTGTAATTTTGCTGTCTATTAAAGCTTTCTATCTACTATTACCTTACTGAGGTTATATTACTTGATTGCCTTTTTCTGACATTTTGCTGCTTCAAAAATAGTTTTGCCAGAGTAATAATTTTTTATGAGTATATGGTTGTGCTGCATGGCTCAGCTTAACCAGGCATTGCCAGGTCTTTCTTATTTTCTTCTAGATGCACACACCATCATGTATGGCTTCATTGCAGATAATTTTTTGTGAGATGTAACATTTTTGTCATTGTTTATGTTCAGTAGATAGAGATAGATATAGGGCACTAAACTACTTATTCTGAAATGATGAAGTAGCTTTTCCCCACTTCCAATGTGGATGTTTAGGTTGGAAGATATGAACATTTTCCACTTTTACCCTGAAGGTCACCTCCCAAATATGAGTACATCATGCCATGTATTTTAGGTTATATAGCACTCACCATTTTTTGCAAGTTTGCTCAGTTTGGGCTGTCACAGTTCTCCCAAGGCAGATGTTATTGTTTCTCTAATTGATGAGGATTCTGTGATTTAGAGAGGTCATCTGGCAGATAAATTTGGTAAGGCCTGCCATGCTAAGTGCCCAAGGTTGTGGTGAAAGGGTGAAAAGGTATTGCATATGGGAAGCTTTGCAAACTCTCAAGCTCTGTGTACCTCTAAAGTGATATCTTCTGCCTTTATATAGCTGACACAATGCCCAGTTATTAATTGTTTTAAGAAATCAATCTCATTATCTTATAATAAGACTTTGTAGGAATACAGAGTAGTCCTTAGTAGTATATATGGCAGGTTAGGAAACACTTCATTCCTTCATTCATTTCTTCAACAAATTAACAAATATTTTTGTACCAGTACTCTATGATAGAACTAGTACTGGGTGTTTAGAGAATTGAAATAAAACATGCCTAAATCCTGCCACGCCTCCTGAAAGGAGTTTATATCTTCGTCACAGAGATAAGCAGCTATTTAAGCTTCTAAAAACTAAAATGTATGGCAATAATTTATAGAAGTCCAAAATGCCAATAGCTTCCAGAGAGATGAGAGACCAATGAAAATACTGCTTAGGAAGTAGGTTGTGGCTAGATCACAAGAAACCTCAATGACCAGGATAAAAGATTTTTACTTTATTTTTTATGGGCTCTTCAGGAAGGATATTGGGAAGTTTGAGGCAACAGCTGTGCATAAAATGAGTTAGGAATATTTGGAGGCAGGAAAACACTTAGCTTGTGAGAGAACAGGATTTCCCAAGAGACCACATTAACACATTTTATAGTCAGGTTTTTCACTGCTGTGACCAAATGGCTTGACAAGAACAATTTTAAGGAGGAAACATTTATTTTGGGGCTCACAGTTTCAGAGGTCTCAGTCCATGGACCACCAACTCCATTGCTCTGGGTATGAGGTGAGGCAGCACATTATGGCAGAAGTATGTAGAAGAGGAAAGCAGCTCAGAACACCACACCGGAAGCAGAGAAAAAGAGAGCTTCCCTCACCATAAACAAAAAATAAACCCCAAAGGCATACCCTTAATGACCCACCTCCTCCAGCCATACCCTACCTGCCTACAATTTCCACCCAGTTCATCCATTCAAGTGGATTAATGCACTGATTAGGTTAAGGCTCTCATAACCCAATCATTTCACCTCCAAATCCTCTTGCATTGTCTCGCACATGACCTTTTGGGGGACACCTCACATCTAAATCATAACAACACATGAGCATGTGGAAGGAAGACTCTCCATGTTAGTACCCAGCTGAACAAGTCAAAGCGCATTTTTAATTATTTTAAGCTGGAAAAGTGAATTGGTTGGATAAAAAGAATTAAACCCTGGATATCAAGGTGACCTGCAGTGGGTCATTGACAATTTGTCTTTCCATCTTGGAGATATCTAACAAAAGGCAAATATTCATGACAAACAGAGCAGTCACCCATGGGAACCAGGTGGAGATGCGATAAGATTAGACCAGAAGAAAGGATGATGGTGAAAGGTAATCTTGTCTGAGCTTTGAAAGTCAAGATCCAGGCCTTAATCTACCAATTTGTGAGGCCTTTGACAAGTCGCCTCACCTCTGTGAGCTCTAGTTTCCCCATCAACATTGTGACATGACTAGGGAGCAATAGCTTTAGCATCCATTCCAACATCAACCTTTTGTAATTCATCTTCTAGAAATTACTTCTTTCCCTCTTCATGAATCTCTGCTTTAATCCCTTATTCCTACCCGACTTCCTTCTCCTACCCTGAAATATTTTAGCATAAGTCTAAATGCTACTTATTAATAATTTGCAATGTTCCGTATAGCAGAGTGGATGAAACCAAACCAATTTATGTGTTTTGATGTAATAGTCATTTATTTCATTCAGCTCATTTGTCTAGAAGACAATAACACAATTCACAGAAATCTCTGTTAGGAAAACTGTTGATCCTGATTTGGGTTTCACAAGAAATTTCCAAACAGGTATGAAATGTTACACCCCAGGGTGTTACCAAGAGTCACTCTTAAACTGTCATGTTTAGGGCTGGGAATATAGCTCAGTAGGTAGAATGCTTGCCTTGCACGCACAAGGCCCTGGGTTCAATCCCCAGCACCACACACACACACACACACACACACACACACACAATAGCCTATTATGTATTATTAAGTTAAATGCCTCTCCCTTGCCTCTTTTCACTGAGATTTCTGGTTGGCGAATTTTTTCCATCATGCCTGGTTTCTACCTCCCTCTGAAAGTGCGCACTTCCATTTAGACACACAGTGAGCGTCACATAGTGAAAACGAGTGTGAAGGATTTCTATCTGATTAGGTCAATTGTTTATTCATGGTCATTCTGCTCACCTGCCACATTTACCTTTCACTCTTAGTTTTGAACTTTAAGTTGGAAAAGGCCATCAAGGTGATCTGGTCAACCTCACATTAATACCAGGGATCATCTTGACAACATCCTGAAAGACAGAAGTCTTTGCTTCAACATGTCTTTGGATTACCCCAGTGCCATCTGTCCATTGCTTGACATCTCTAATTCATAGAACATTCTTGCTTACACTGAGTGAACCAAAGTTGGCCTCCATGTATCTCCCAGCAGTGGTCCTAACTCTGCTTTTGTAGACAAGTTTATCCCTTTTACCTAGGGACCATTCAATTGTTGGAGCTATCTCCAACAATCTTATATTTCCCAGCCTTCACCTACAATTTCTTCTTGATTTGACTAATTCTTTACACAGCTGTCATTGCCCTTTAATGGTTAGTAGGCTTGATGAGCCCAAGTAGCAGAAATATAGAGTTTATCAGATGACTATCAGAGATAGAAAGTAATGAAGGGTAATTTTTATATCACTTCTGAATAGCACATGTTATTATTACCATAGGCAGATAGTTCATTGTTACGCATAAATTTTTAAATGTACTTTTAGCAGCATCTGCCAGATTTATACTAATTGCTTGAGGCTCAATGACATCTTTTTGGAACAAATTAAGTTAATCTGATGCATCATTTAAATGACCTCTCTAAACAATGAAATCTTTTACCCCAATTGCCAATTTTGTGTTCAATACAATGCCAATTATAAACTTGCAAAAAATGTGATCAACTTAAAAATCTCATTATTTCTTCAATTGAATAGCTCTGTCTTTTTTTTTTTTTTTTTTTTGGTACCGGGGATTGAACTCAGGGGCACTCGACCACTGAGCCACATCCCCAGCCCTATTTTTTGTGTTTTATGTAGAGACAGGGTCTCACTGAGTTGCTTAGCACCTCGCCATTGCTGAGGCTGGCTTTGAACTCGCGATTCTCCTGTCTCAGCCTCCCTGAGTGCTGGGATTACAGGCTTGAGCCACCGCGCCCGGCTAGCTCTGTCTTTTTGTAGGAATATATTTGCCCAGAATACCCCCAAAATGTTTTTATATAATATCACAGCAGTAACAGAAAGGAAATATGGCAAGTCAATGAGTGCTTCTAATTTTCACTAATACAACTAATTCACAAAGTGAAGAAAAATAGCCTCACTTAACTAGCTAATAACTAACATTTATTTCAATATATTGAATGTTAAAAGTCTGAAATCCAATGATGATGTCCATCTCTCAGCAAATACAGGAGAAACGGAAGTAGGCTTTGTTCCAACATTTGGACCTTGCTACCTGAACCTTTATGGAAGCCCCAGAGAGTACACAGGATTCCCAGACCCCTACGATGAGCTAAATACTGGAAAGGTTAGTCTCTCAATTAAGGTTGATATTAATGAGCACTAGTTAATGTTATTCTTTCTTATAATGTAATTAATATCCTATTTAGGGGGTATTCCCTGCACACACACATGCACACAGACCCACCACACAACTGATCGAGTATTGAAGGGTACAAGTCTTACACTCCTGAAGTCTTATAATGTAAGAATAGGAAAAGGATCCTGGAGATCATCTAATCTAATTTGGTGATAGTCAATGACATTTCTCCCCCTTGACTTTTGCACTTATGGAAAACATCAATAGCCAATGCTGGCTCTTTCCTCATAAGACACTATGCTACCTTGCAATTCTTTTCAACACCATATTCCAGGAATTCACCAACAATTGCAGTGACATGCATCGCCTGCTGAAGCTCTTTGCTATCTCTGATCTGATCCCACTCTTTCCTTTCATATATAAGAAGATGGGGCCCCAGAGATGGAAAATGCTCTTTCTACTACAATGGAAGCCAAATGTTATTTGGTTACCTCCCATGGCTCAGGAAAGGGACGAAGCTAGACAGAAAAAGTTCTGGGAAGGAGAGGTGGGAGACAGCTGTGGAATTGGGGCCCTTTCTTCCTCCCCAGAAGATTCTATTACCAATGCTGCTGCATACTGTGGGAGGAATGTCCATTCTTCATTCTTATTCTCTACCACACCCAGAACTTCTTCCACCTTTACTTCCTGGTTACTGGGACTTAACCCAGTTTCCAGCATGGCAGCCTCCTTATTCTGAGATGAGGGGAAAAAGAGCCATGTTAACACAGATAACTGAAGAGCTGTTCTGCTCAAGTAAGATGAGGGACGCTTATGTCCCATTCACCTCCACCTCCCTGCCTCTCAGACCCCCTTCCAGATTCAGAGCATGGCTTGAAAGCCTGTGTCTTCAGCCATAGCTAAGATGGCTTTCTGCCCTAGCACCCCGTGGCACTCTTGGGATCCTTTTTCAAGTAGATGGCTCTTCTTTCAGAATCAAAGACCTCATCAAGTGTTTTCTTTTATATGTGGAAGCTAGGGAGAAATAAGAAATTTAAAAATGTGGATAGAAGCCCATGAAACTAATAGAAGGGACAACAGTGGAGAAGAGGAAGAGGAACTAGGGGAGGGAAGAGAGATGAGAATGAAGAGGAAGAGAAGAATAAAATTAGCTGAACTCTGTTATGTGCGTGTATAAACATATCACAAAGAATTTCATTTTTATGTATAACTACAATGCTCCAATTAAAAATAAATCAATAAAAAAAGAAATCAAAGACCTAAATCTAGCTGCAAGAGTTGCTGACAGATCTATTTTGGAGGTCAGAACCATGGGAAGGAGAAATGTTTTGTAGCAGTATCAGCCTGACCAAAAGACAGTGTTGTTTTTGCTGTTATCTATGTCTGGTAGGATAATCTTGTGTTCTTGCCTTTCAGGGAGAAGGTGTTGCCTACAGAGGCAGGATCTTGGTTGAATTAAGCACTTTCCTTGAAAAGACACCACCAGATAAGAAGCTTGAGCCCATTTCAAATGATGACCTGCTGGTTGTTGAGGTAAATGTTAGAGTGTGAATAGTGCACTGCATGGAAAAGGGTTTATTTTAGAGAATTGGCAGTAAAAGGGCTGGTGTGGACCTGCCTGAACAAGCATACCTAAAAGGGACCTTCAGGGACTGAAGGGTCAACTGGGGGAGTTGGAGAAAGACCTGCCTCATAGCAACTGCTTTCAACAACCTGGCCTTGTACATCCAACAGCCCTAAGAGAGTCAGGAGATGTTAATCCTTTGAGATGTTAGTACCCTACTGAAAACTGGCAAAGAGGAGAGATACCTCAAACTGAGTGTGCCCTGTTTGCTAACTGGACCCGGGAAGTCATGAGGAGGTAGCCATAAGAGCCACCACTAATCATTTCCAGCCCCACTTCCTCCTTGAAGACTGGAAGGCTTCCAATTCACTTTCCTAACTATTTCTGAGAATCCCAGGTTGATGTATTGGGTCACACAAATCTGAATTGTTGGCAAGAACAGCTTGCTCACTGACACTCCTCTGCCCAGGGCCACTTCTTGCTGGTTCCAAACCACATGGCCTGCCAGCTTCCTCAGGCTGCTCCTGCCCTTCCTTTACCCTCCTTCCAAGCACAGGAAAGGCCTTTCTTTCATTTTCCCACATTATGGAGGATAACAAATAGTAACTTTTAAAAAGCTTTGAGTTCTGGGACAAGAATAGGGAAATACAGTGAAATGGATACCACAAAGTAGCTATTCTCATAGCCATATTTAGCTCAAAGCAGATTTCTGGGTCTCAAGCTTTCCTGTCTGCTTCCAGCCTGCCTCCTTGTGGCTGGAATCAGCTCTCATTCTCTCTGGACTTTGGTAGTGCTCTGAATACATCATTTCAGAGTCCAGTTCCAGCTGCCATGAGTTCCCAACTGAGCAACGGCTGTTCTCTTCTTCTAGTCTAGTCTTTTCAGGATGATTGACAGGGAGAATGTCCACTCCCTTGAGAGAAAACTCCCTCTTTTCTTCCTGAACAATGTAGCTTTGCTCATTGGCTTCCAAGAAGGCCATTATACTGGGTTAGCCTCCAAAGCAGTATATTCTGGATCCTTCAGTCTTCCAGCATGTTTGGAACACCCATACTTTAATTCCTTAGCTGCACCAATTTCAGTTCTTTGTTTCTTCCTTTAAGAGGAAAGGATCATGTTCCACATTCTTCCTGAGATTGCTTCTCTCCGCTCCTCATATTTCCTCACCCCAGAAGCAAGCTGCAGGGCACCAGCCCAACTTCACACAGGGAAAGAAAGATTTCTCTTCACCAAGTTAGCAAAGATTATAATATAGCCCTGGCTAAAACATGCACTTGAAAATTTATTTAATTAACAGTTCAATTCAGATTATTTAAATTATGAAAGAACAGTGGTAGGTGTTTGCTTTCCATTATAATTAAGGATCCATTCAATAATTTTTTTTTTCTAAAACAAAACAATGGGGTCCATCTTGATGTAAATTTATATCTCTGCCTCTAAAATCAGAAATTGTTCACAGCTTTTACATGACAGTTTTTCCAGTTTTTATACATTAATGCATCTAGTTTAGAAGTCTTAGGATGGATTTATTTGCTGAACCACTCTTTTAAAAGTGGGTATAAAGGCCGGGCGCGGTGACTCAAGCCTGTAATCCCAGTACTTAGGGAGGCTGAGACAGGAGAATCGCGAGTTCAAAGCCAGCCTCAGCAAGGGAGAGGTGCTAAGCAACTCAGTGAGACCCTGTCTCTACAGAAAACACAAAATAGGGCTGGGGATGTGGCTCAGTGGTCAAGTACCCCTGAATTCAATCCCCAGTACCAAAAAAATAAAAAATAAAAGTGGGTATAAAGGCCAGATTTTTATAATAACTCATTAGGGAATAACTCTCAAAAAATTAGTGAGCCCTTGCACGTCACCCTATTCATGTCTCCCCTACACAAACACATAGGATACCATTATGCAATTAATACCAAAATATTATTCTCGGATTTAACATTAAGGGTTTTGATACCTTTGAGTTATCCCAGAGTTCCTTGATGTATATAACAAGAAACATTAAGACTTTTTACCACTCCTGATGTGTGCTAATGTGAAAATTTACATCAGAAGTCAAGAGGCTGGCATGTGAAATGCTAGTCAGTACACCTAGCCAACCACCAGGTATGCACAGTGAGTAGGAGGCCTACATTCACTTTTCATGGCACTGGGGCAGCAACTCTCAATTAAGATCTAAAAGAATAACTCCTACCCCGAAACTTTCAGTTAATTTGTTATGGTTCCTAGGGAAATATTATGATGAATAATATTTGATGACACTAGATAGAATATTATGACGCTCTTGAATTTTGAGGATTGCTATAATCTCAGGAAGACATTCCTTACAAATTGGTATGATCTGAATGTTCATGTTCATGTTTTGAAACCTAATGCCCATGGAGATAGTATTAGGAGGTGAGGCCTTTGGGAGGTGAATAGATCATGATAACTCTGGCCTCATGAGATTAGCACCCTCTTAGAAGAGGCCCTGGGGAGCTATTTGGTTGTTTTTTTGTTTTTGGTACCGAGGATTGAACTCAGGGGTACTCAACCACTGAGCCACATCCTCACCCCTATTTTGTGTTTGATTTAGAGACAGAGTCTCCCTGAGTTGTTTAGCACCTTGCTGTTGCTGAGGCTGGCTTTGAACTCGACATTCTCCTGTCTCAGCCTCCCAAAGTGCTAAGATTATAAGAGAGCTACTTTGCTCCTTCCACCAAGTCAGATGGCCCTCATAAGACACCCCATCTTCTGACACCCAGATCCTGGACTGCCCAGTCCCTAGAATTGTGAGAAATACATATTCATTATTTATGAGTCACCCAGCTTATGATATTTTTGTTTATTAGCCCAATCGAACTAAAACACAAAAGACCAGTCTACATAATATAATACCAAAAAGGATCAAGAGCAACTGAAGATCTTGATTGCTGGATTTATCCTGACTTTTGAAGCCAATTCTGAAGAATAGGTCAGATATGAAGAGCCTCCATAGGGAAGATTCCAGGGGTTTCTGCTGTGAAGTCACAAAATGTATGCCCATTTGTATTGTTTTTTAATGTGCTAAAGAGACACAGAACCAAAAGCAACAGATTCCCCGGTCACTAAGGCCCTAATCAGTTTTTTAATCCACTTCACAATACTATCAGCTCTCTAAAGTCTAGGAGTTACAATAAATCTTCAAGACAAATTAAGAAAAGTGAAAAACAGGAGAGAGCAGATAGGAAAATGGGTTAACTTACATGCTACTGCCAGGATCGTCTAGAAAGATGGCTAGAAACCATCTATAGGACTCCAAGAAAATGCATGATGACAGAAAGTGGTTCTGGAGTTGAGTAGTTATGGGTTGAAGTTGTCTCTTAAAGATGTTAGCTGGGGGGCTGAGATTGTGGCTCAGTGGCAGAGCACTTACCTCGCACATGTGAGGCACTGGGTTCGATCCTCAGCACCACATACAAATAAGTAAACCAAATAAAGACACTGTGTCCATGTATAACTACAAAATATAATTTAAAAAAAGATGTTAGCTGGAATTAAAGGTTTGAAATACCATGGTGGACAAACATTCCACCATTATGATGTCTCTCTCTATTTTTTTGCTCTGTCACCAGAACATGATTTAAGTCCATGCTTCTTCTCTTTGTTTCAAACAACCATAATGAGAGGAGGGGACACAGGGTGAGGAGAGGGACCCATCAAAGGATAAAATAAAAACCCTTTACTAACTGAAATGCAAAATCAAATAAATTTTCTTTGGTGCAAATAACAAACACACACTTCATTCATTTGATAAAAAGGAAAGCATAAAATAAAAACAAAAAGCCAAAAATATATATTGTCTACATTATGTCAACAATATAAAAGAATAGCTTTTATTAACTGGTATATAAAATAGAATTTATTTTCTTAGCTCCAAATTATTAAAAACAGACAAAAATAGCACTTTATGAATTTACTAAGAACCAAAATCAGATATAAAAAATGAAATGAAACAGAAATGGAAGAACCTAACAACATTAAAAGGAAGGAAAGGAGCTGAGATTCCGAGGACATGTCCACACTTGAAGCAATCAGGAGCCCCAGAGGAGAAGACGGGCACATTTGTGCTACTGCCAGGAAGATTAAGTTAGTTCAGTCAACTTAGAACGCATGTGTCCCTTGTCCACCTTAAAGAGGTGGAGCAAACATCCTAGGTCATATGCAAATACAAAACTTTTTGGTAAAGTTTAAGAGACCACAACAAAAAGGCAATTTGGTTGCCAAAGGGTCAAGAACTCCCCCATCTCCCTAGAGCAGAATTGACCTTGCTACAAGTGGGCTTGGTCTAAGGTCTTGCAATGCAGTGGGTGCCACAGGAGCCAGCCTGGCGGCTTCCACAGAAGGAATCAAGCAGAAACAAGATCAAATGTTGCAAACCCGGTATTATTCAAACACCTGCTGGCTTCTGGAACCTCTACCCTGTCCCAGAAAAATCCTGTTTTTTGGTCACCATCATCTGGAATCTGTTCTTGAGCCACATCCTCCCTGCTCCTCTTTCGCAACCTCCTGTGTGTGACTTGACATATTCTCATAGCACTTTTTATGGAATTGCATTTTCTCTCCTGTTCAGCTGAAACCTCCTTGAGATATCTCATTGGTCTGGCCACTTTCAGGGATCCGTAAATATCTCTTGAAACAACAGCATGTTCAGATTCTTCCACCAGCTCCAACAGTGATCAGCCACCCTTAGTAAATAGACCAAAGATGTCAAGTTGGGCAACTTTCTTTGGAGCATATCTTCCTTGTTACTGACCTTTAATGTCTCATGTTTATGCTCACAGTCACTTTCAAAAAACTGTTACCCTGTATCAGTAATCTGTTTAGCAAAAAATCACCTCCTATCCCAAAATGACTTCTGAAACTATGCCACTTCATCTGTTGTGTTTGCTTTTCACTGAAGATTAGAAGGGGAGCCCCTAATCCTTACACAGCTAAAGAAACATCCATCCATCTGGGTCCAACAGACTATAATTTACATTCTTTAACTTTCCCCTGCTGTAGGCAGTTTTGCCCCAAGGCAATTAAGGGAGGGTCCTGAACCAAAGCTGTGGCTTGTAGCTTCTCTAAAAGTTGTTTATTGTTTCTTCCTCTCCCCATCTCTTTGTGTCCATAAGGTAGAGGGGAAGTAGGAAAAGTCTGGGGGCAGGCAGAGTTCTCAGCTGCCCTAATGTAGGGCAGTGGGGCCCTGGGACAGAGGAGCAGATGACCCGGATGCTCTTCCTGGAGTCTGGACTTGCAGAGTAGTCCAAAGGTGCTCCATTGTTAGTAGTGTGCTCACAGTGTGCGTCCCTCTGTTGGGAGTTGTAACGGCCAGAAGTCCAGATTGTGCTTTTCAGAACTCAGACTCTCCAGAGTGAGGGTCCTACCAGGGCTTTCTGTGGGTGGCTGCAAATTGTGCATGCAAACATCCAAGAAATTCTAATGGAATGGCAGACCCAGCCAGACACAGCATCTCCACCCTCCCAAGTAACCCCGTGAACTGTCTGTCCTCCGCAGACTCTGGCTTAAGTAGTGGTTATTTTCTTCTGGGCCCTGACTCAGCCCCCAAATTATGTTTCCTATTTTTAGCTCCTTCCTTTCTCTTATGTCATCCTAAGTGGTTTATTGAGAAGAAGTTATACTGACTAATACAGACAACTTCCTACTTTTGAATTTTTTCACAATTCAAACTCAAGTCCACAATTTCTACACAATTCTAAAGCATGGATAGTTTAAGGGGCTTAGTTCTGAGTAGTTAAAACAGAGATCCTGACAAATAGCTTCAATGCCCCAAGTCCCTCTACCAAATTGACAGTGGACTAAGGTAGGGAAGCTTTTAAATTCACAATGCACAGGCTAAAGCCTCATGGGTGACTCAGCGTGCAGCTGAGATTTCAAACCAATGTTTTAGAAAGACTCTTAATAAATACTAAGACTCAGAGGGATTTCTGACAAAACCTTATTGGAGGATCTATTATGCCATGTCAAAAATTTCTTTTAACCAAAATTGAGACTCTAGTGATGGAATGTCTAGGGGTTCTTCAAGACTACAAGCTACAGGCACTGCCAGAAGTTCTTAAAACAGTCCTCCAAAACTGAACAATAGAATTACCCTATGATCAATCCATCAATCCCACTTCTGGGTATAGACACAAAAGAATTGCAAGCAGGAATTCAAATAGATATTTGCACACCCATGTTCACAGCAAGATTATGCACAATAGCCAAAAGGTGGAAGCAATCCAAATGTGCACCAGTGGATGAATGAACAAGCAAAGTGAGGTATATTTATACAGTGGAATGCTATTTGGCCTTAAAAATGAAGGAAGTTAGCCAGGTGTGGTGGCGCACGCCTGTAATACAGCAACTCAGGAGGCTGAGGCAGGAAGATTGCAGGTTCAAAACCAGTCGCAGCAACTTAGGAAGGCCCTAAGGAACTTAAGGAAACCGTGTCCCAAAATAAAAAATAAAAAGGGCTGGGGATGTGACTCTGTCGTAAAGTGCCCCTGGATTCAATCCCCAATACAAAAAAAGAAAGAAAGAAAAAGAAAATTCTGACACATGCTACAACATAAAAGATGTTGAGGACATTCTGCTAAGTGAATTGAGCTATATACAAAAAGGATTCTGATTCCATTTATGTGAGTAGTCAAATTCATAGAGACAGAAAATAGAATGGTAGTTGCCTGGGATTAGAGGGAAGGGGAAATGGGGAGTTATTATTGAGGGGTACATAATATCAGTTTTACAAGATAAAAAGAGTTCTAAGGGTGGATGGCTGCTGATGGTAACACAATATGAATATACCCCCTGCAGTTGAACTGTACACCTAAAATAGAATTTTTTTGTTTTGCATATTTTACCACAATTAAAAAATATGTTTTTGAAATTACTCCATGAATACTTCTGTAATTACATGACCACATTCTTGTTTCATACAAGCCAGAAGACCTACCTATCATTGTGATTCATTTGATTAAATAAAAACCAGAGCACAGATGGACAGTGAAGGAAAGATAATCAGTTAGCAAACATCCTACTGGGGTCAAATAATTTTTATTAACATCCTGGAGGTGAAATGGGTCACAACTTTCCTATTTAGATTGTAGCACAAAATTGCTAGTGAGTTAGAATTGGAAAGAAAACAAATACAACAACAAAAAGTCATAATGTGCCAAAGTCTGATACCTATGTCACCTCCAATCTCAAACTGAAGGACTACAAGGCTGGATGCTTCCTTAAGGGCTTTTGAATTAACTTACTATGATGAAAAATGTGCCCAGTCATTTGTGGGTCTTATGAGTTCACCAGTGGAGCACAGTCAGTATGACTATGGTGATAACCACCCATGTTCTTACCTCCTACCAGGGCAAAACAGTGAACATGGAGACTGGATACCAACAGGGTTCCAGGACAGACTCTGGGTGTGGACAATAGTAAATGGCTGAATATCTCACACATAACAAAGTACGGCTACTTAAACCATTGCATGGCTATTTGACTGAAGAATGCAAAATGCCTAAAGTGAATCGAGGATGTAGGCCAAGAAGGAGGAGAAATGTCATGTGAGCAAGGATTTGGGGAAGCATGTAGATTCAAGAGATTTTAGGTGCCCTGAAGGAGGGCCTGTGGGCTCAGGGTCATTTGTGTTAAGCTGATAGACTCAATGTGCCACATCTTCAACTTCCTTATACACACATGCACTCAGCAAACCAGTAATTTAGAGAAAAGAAAAGTTTACTTATTTTCACTTATTTAAAAATCTGACATTAAAAATCTTTATTGTGATTTCTTTGTATTATAATTACTAGCATGCATTAGCTGTACAAATGATGCTTTTCACTGTCTTTTCCATACATGCATATATGGAGCTTTGATCTTGTCCCCCCTCTCCTCTCCTTTCTCCCCCACTCTTATCTCCTTTCTCCCTCCTTCCCCTAATTCCTTGTCCAGACCCTATTCGTCCCTCTCCTACTTTCAGGTCATCTTTGGTTTTCAGTTTCCACATAGGATAAAAAACATGTGATATTTGTCTTTCTGTGTCTGGTTTATTTTACTTCATTGTTATTTCTGATTAGAAAAATAATAATTAAGCAATTCAAATAAATAAACATATATAAATTAAAAAGTAAAATTTGCATAATCTATCTTCTCCAATATAACTACTGTTAACAATTTGAATTATATTCTTCCAAACTTTCTTCATGCCAGTATTTTTAAATATATTTAATGAATTCACTTAAGATACACCCTTTCTCAGACAGCAGAATGAATCAGACATGATTTTCATATGTTCATATATGAATACACAACCAGTGTAACTCCATATCATGTACAACCACAAGAATGGGAAGTTAGACTCCTTGTATGTATAATATGTCAAAATACACTCTACTGTAGTATAGATCTTAAATTTATATAAAAATAAATTTTAAAAAATTGCCTGCCAAAAAAAAAGATACACACTTTCTCTATGTTTACGCATATGGATAACTCAAGTCTTTATGAATCTTCTTTCTGTTATATGACAGTGACATAATTTGCTTAGCATGTGACCTGCACAGGCTAGGTATTCTTGTCACTTTTTACCATTATTCCAATCAACACAGGGATGAACATCTTCGTACTTCCCTTTGCTCACTTGTGAGAATACAAGGGGAAGTCCTAGGTCCAAGAACATTCTCCACTGGTATTTAATTCAGCACTAATCAATTAGGTTTAAAATTACATGTGTTAGAAATCCATGTGTAAATACAAACAAAAGGAACTTCACCGAACTTCACTTATGTCTGCTCATACTTTATAGAAATATCAGCGGAGGCGGAAGTACAGCCTGTCTGCCGTGTTCCATTCAGCCACCATGCTGCAAGATGTTGGCGAGGCCATCCAGTTTGAAGTCAGCATTGGGAACTATGGCAACAAGTTTGACACAACCTGTAAGCCTTTGGCATCAACAACTCAATACAGCCGTGCTGTATTTGATGGTAAGATTGACACTAACCATTCTTTCCTGTGCTTGCTTACTGTGAGTGCACCCCAGGATAAAATGCATGCTATTTCTCACTCTGGCAGCCATTATCCTCAGCACAGAATTAGAGGGAAGGGAAAGATTAAAGGAGATAGAGAGCATGGCTGGAGTTTAGGCACCTTCAAGAATGGTCAAACCCAAGAATTCGCAGTTCCCATTGCGAGGAGCTGCCCCAACCAATGTGCCTGGCTTTAACACCAGCTCTGCCTTGTAAAGATGGCAATTCTGATTAATACTGAGTTCCCTAAAGCAGCTCCTACCCCTACTATGCCCAAATCTTTCTTGGATTGAATAGATGAAGTGGATAGGACCCAGGCTCAGGCGCTGGAAAAATCAAGATTCTGGTCTTCATCAGCACTGTGATCCTGACCACATCACCCAGTTCTAACCTTCAGTTTCTTCATCGTCTTCGGAGATATTGTGAGGATTAAATAGCAGTCAGTATTTGAACAAAAATGAGTGAGAAATGGTCCCTGCTTTTAAGAAGCTTCTGTTGTAGTATATAAAATACTGTCAGCCCTCCAGACTCACAGATTTGCAACATTGGATTTGACTTGCTATGGATTGAAATATTTGGGAGGAAAAGCATCTGTACTGAACATGTGCAGACTTTTTTCTCATCATCATTCCCTAAACAATATAATACAACAACTATTTAGATAGCATTTACATTGTATTAGGTCTGATGAATAATCTAGAGACCATTTAAAATGTACAAGAGGATGTGCAGGGGTCAAATGCAAGTACTGCACCATTTTATGTGAGGGACCTCAGCGTCCCTGAATTTTGGTATCTGCACAGGGGTCCTGGAATCAATCCCCCTCAGATACCAAGGGACAACTGTAAACCCTAATAGAAGACAATGTACGAGAATGCCCTAATAAAAATTGTCAGCAAATGGTTTGAGAGCATAGAGAAGGGAGAGATGAATTCAAATACTCTAAAGGTATTGCCATAATTTTTGACCTAGCTTTTGCATAAGCAGTTTCAAAAAAATCCCCTAGAAAGCATCAACTATTAATTCTTTACCACAGTATAGTTTGTAATGCCAAACCCCACGCAACCAACTAAGGCCTACAAAGAATATGAAAAACACTTTTTTTTTCCTCCTCCCAATAAAAATGTTTATTTAAAATTAGGGACAAATACATTCAACCTAATCAAATCAAATTTCAGGGACAAGTACATTCAACCTAATCTCTGATGCTGTATATTTGCTGCCCTCGCACTATGTAATCATCACTAATGTTCAGATGCATGATTCCAAATAACTAAAATGATCCTGAGGTGATTGGGCTCAGTGTATAGGGATAATTTAGAGAAATGTTCAAAACATGCTGAATGAAAGAGGGCGTTCTATTCCTGTTACTTAACTGAATAAAAATAAAGAACCCAATTACCCCAGGTCCTTCTGCAAGCACATGGATTAATCAGTAGCTCAGTCTGCACCTCTCTTTCTTTCTTTCTTTTTTTTTTTTTTTGGGTACTCGACCACTGAGCCACATCCCCAGCCCTATTTTGTGTTTTATATAGAGACAGGGTCTCACTGAGTTGGTTAGCACCTTGCCCTTGCTGAGGCTGGCTTTGAACTCGCGATTCTCCTGTCTCAGCCTCCCTAAGTGCTGGGATTACAGGCTTGAGCCACCACGCCCAGCTAACATGTGGTCTACCCTAAGTGTCCAGGGTCCACTGACTCCTTATGTTCTATACCAGGAAACTACTATTATTACTTGCCTTGGGCCCACACGAAGCCAGTTGTTACCCTGACTTCATACTGGGAGGATATTAGTCACCGCCTGGATGCAGTGAACACGCTCCTGGTCATGGCAGAACGGCTGGTAAGTTTATTTTTCCTGCATTTCCTTTTCACCAGACAGAGTAGACTATGTGTCAGGAAGCAAGCTAGGTCTCTGTAACACAGATCTCTAAATACAGTGGTCAGGAAGGTAAAATTGATTTCTGTAGTAACAGTTGAGGTAAGTGGTCCAAAGCTAGTAGGGAAGCTCAGTGATGTTGGGGACCCAGGCTCTTTGCCCCTTGTTGCTCCACCATCACTAAGGAGTTAGCACTGTCTGCAGCTCACCATGACCTTCACCCTCAAGCCTAAGGGAAAGGGAAAAGAGTGGGGATAAGATGACATAGGCTTTGCTCTAGGAGAGACCCAGAAGTCACACCTCTATTCGCTTTCCATTGGCCAGAATCCAGTCATGTGGACACATCTGGCTACAGGGAAGTTGGGGAATGCAGTCTTGTGCCTGAGCAGAATATGCTTAGATAAAAGTGTTCTTATTGTGGAAGAGGAAGGGTGCAGGAGGTGAGGTGACTCATAGTTTCTGATGCAATTTGTTTAGGGAGAGTGGTTCATTCCAGTAGCAATATGGAATTCTTAGGGCTTTGTTACTAGTACAGTAGAAATCTTCACTATAAGAAGAGATGGCTCAGGGGAACCAGCACCTGACGTTTTCTACTCTTGCTACAGACTAGAGGAACTACCTTGTTGGGAAGGCAGGGGGGGGGGATCTCCTTTGGTGGAACTGCATAGACATGCTATCTGTCATTAGACATCTTGTTGACATTGGCCAACTAGGTTAGTAAAAAAAGAAGATATGTTTGGGATATTTCTAGTTAAGTCTTAGATACTAAGTTATTCCTATCACATATAGCTAAAATTCATCGAGCATTACGTTTTGATTTCAAAATTAATGGTGGGGGCAGTAGGGTGTGGAAAAACAGTGATTACATATGATTAATACATGCATAGAAATATCCCCATTAATATGTATAATTGTGTTAATAAACATAAAAATATGTATTATTGTTAGTTTTTCCTAAGATCTAAACTACCAGAGCTGGACCAAGGCATATGGGATTATACTTGATCTAAAACTCTGACAAAATCTAAAAATATTATTTGATTTTATAAATATACATGGAATATGGAAGGAAAATTATGCAATTTAAATTAAGTACAATTGTTACCATTGATATGCAATGTAGTTAGGATATTAATTTCCAATCCCCTTTCTTTTTTTTCTTTTTTTTTTTTTTAGTACCGGGGATTGTACTCAACCACTGAGCCACATCCCCAGCCCTATTTTGTGTTTTATGTAGAGGCAGGATCTCAATGAGTTGCTTAGCACCTCGCCTCGCTGAGGCTGGCTTTGAACTTGTGTCCAATCCCCTTTCTTAAGGGAATCTGTGGAGAATTAGTCACATCTTTATTCAAATTATATTCTGGATGGTCGTCAGCTTTTTGCATCCTGGTTCTTATGAACTCTCTCCATTGACCAGGCTATCCTAATTCCATGCTAATCTAGACAGGATGATGGCTTTTACTTGTGGTAGGCACTCCCTCACCCTCTGTTGATAAGATGCTCAGCATGGCTCAACACTACATTCTGGGAATATCTTGTATTTTGTCTGCTCCAACCTTGGAACCTTCATTTCTACAAGGAGCTGTGGCTCCTTTAGTGGAGAATGGCATTTAAACAATAAGATCTGGGTATTAAAGTGCTTACTACTACTGATAGGCCATTACTTCTAGACCTTGTCAGCAGACATACTTGTGCATGAACACCCCCACCACACACACACAGATAAATATGTGTTTATCCCTTTATCTATCCATATACTAAAGGCCATGAGTTCATAAACGTATCTCCGATTCCTATCCAATACCACTTATTCTCGTGTTTCTTACAGTGAGAAATTTGGCCTCTGTTATCCTTAATATATTCAGTAAGTTCAAACTTAAAATCCACAGATAGACCATGGCAAAAAACAAGCCTACTTATTAGAGTTTGATATGTTTGTGATGTTTTTATCTTTACCTGAAGAAGTATAGTCAAAATATTGTCTTCAAAACAGTTACCTGTGTAGGATCAGTGTAACTGTGTTATTTTCATGTGAAGTATGATTAGGTCCATTTTGTTTCTGTTTATAGTCCTTTTTAGGGTTCTCTCTTTTACCCTTGCTGATTTTTATTTATATTTTTTGGGGGGGTACCAGGGATTGAACTGGGGCACTCAACCACTGAACCACATCCCCAGTCCTATTTTGTATTTTATTTAGTGGCAGAGTCTCACTGAGTTGCTTAGTGCTTGGCTTTTGCTGAGGCTGTCTTTGAACTTATAATCCTCTTGCCTCAGCCTCCTGAGCTGCTGGGATTACAGGCATGTGCCACCGTGTTCTGCTCTTTTTATTTACTTTTTGAATACATAAAATACTTACATGGTTTCAAAGGCCAAACTAAATGAAAACACTGCTAAGCTACAATGAGTATTCTTAAGTGGGAAAAAAAATAACTCTGACTTTTCTATAAGAAGTTTTTTAATGGTTTTCCCCCCTTGGAAATTTAAATGAAGACTTTGTTGGATATAATGGCATAATGCACAAATATCAATTATTTTCTCTTTACAAATTCTTTAGCAATCCAACATAGAGGCTCTAAAATCAGGCATACAAGGCAAAATTCCTGCAAACCAGCTGGCTGAACTGTGGTTGAAGCTGATAGATGAAGTTATAGAGGACACAAGGTATAGTGATCTTATTCTTATCTCAGCATTCCTAGCCCATGCTCTTCTCCCTGAAATTCTAAGACTGTAAGAGCTTCTAAAATTGTCCAAAGTATTTGTTTAAACAAACAAATTGGAACTATTTGGTCTTCTTAAAAGGCCCTCTCTAGAAGGAGTCTCAGAATCTACCAGAAAAAGCTCTGCTGTGTGATTTGGTGTCAGGGGAGGCCCAGGCCCCACTCCAGGAAGTGGCCCTGGGCAGACTGGGGAGGGACGGGTGTGGGGAAGAGGAAGCAGGTCTCTGCCTCTGCTTCCCCGAGATCGATATCGGTGATGCTCATCGCCCTAATCAAGGTGGGCGGATGCCCACCGCCCTAATCCTGGCTCCCTCAGAGAATGGCTCTGGGGGTGGAGCATCAATCTTGCCTTTAGAACAATATTCCTAATTCACAAACATGTTTTTAGAAACATTCTTTTTACTTGCTCTTTTCCTGAGTGCCTAGTGAACACTGGGGCAGAGCCAATAAATAGGACCTGAGCCAGAGGAGGCATCACAGCTGTGACTTGGGGAAACAGCTCAGATCTGTTGGCATTTGGAAATCAAAGGGGGAAGTGATTCATTCCAAGCTTATTTTAAATATTAGCTAATGAAGCAGTGGGCAGGGAAGTTTTAAAAGAAAAGTATTTTGAGGACTTTCCTTTAACAGCAAGAGCCCTGCACTTTTCCCCCTCTAGGGTACTGCCCTAAGTCACCCTGTCTTCTGGTGCCTTCTGGTGGTTTAGCCAGGTCATTGAAAAGCAGTTGAAGTCAAAATACCACCAAGGAGCTTGTTTAAACCCCAGAGAATTTTATTACTGAGTCCTAAGGGATCCTCTCTTAGTCTCCTCATCTTACAGGTGAGAAAACAGAGGCCCAAGGAAGTAAAATGATACGTGGAATTGAGTTCACCCTCTCAGGCTCTCTTCCTATCCCATGCTTCAATCAGTCCCTATTTTACAAAGATTTCAAGTGTGACTTCTGTACTACGAGCTTTCATGTATATTTTTGCCTTACAGAATCATTCCAAGGTCTTGATCCTTGGCCTCTATTACCATACTTACTAATGAAATAAAACAGAAACAATTAGTAACTTCCACGTAGAAACTTTTGTGTAGAAAATTCCTGTGAACTTTAAGGTTTACTGAGCCAAACGATATGAGCCTTTTTTGAAAAATCCAATTGCAGTCTTTTTTAACTTTATGTGACAGGAAAATCAGTGTTTAAAGGAAATCATGCGAAGATTTCCTTCATTTAAGGAGCTGGGTGAAATTCAAATGAGTGAAAATTCTAGGTGGAGACAATGTGAGTAGAACTTCCTGAAATTGGTGACAGCCTCACTCCGTGGTCCTGTTGGGTGCCATAGTGAGAGGGAAGGGCTGGTGGCAGGAGGCCAATCTGGACCCCATTTTCTGTAACCCTTTGGGGTTATAGAAGTCACTAGACTTCCCAAGTCTTATTTTGAATGGGGGCTTGGCTTGCACAAGTGGTTCTTACTCTTTTGGAGCTTGTGGGCCTCTTTGAGGGTCTGATGAGATGATGATAATGATGAAGACCAGGGTGAGATGACGATGGTGGTGGTGGTAGCAGTATTATTTAGACTTTAATGTACAGTAGGCATGGATCCGAATGTTCTCCATATATTAATTCACTTAATTGTCACAACAACCCAAAAAGTAGATATGATTTTCCCACATTTGAAGACAATAAGAAAAGAGATTGAGTAACTGGTCAAGAGCCCAGAACTAGTCAACGGTGGAGCCACAATTTACTAGTGTACCCAGATAAGCAGCTCCAAAGCTGCCCATTGTTAATCATAATTAGGTCACCCTACATATTGACACAGACATATATGCTTTTCTTAGACCTCCTGAGGCCCACCTTTAGACTGCCTAAAGGTTCTTGGTTCCAAAGTTAACATTTCAGCTAAATGACTTCTAACTTCCTCTCCTCCTCCATCATTTTGTGGATCCATACAAATATTCTAGGAAGCAAAAGAAAGGAAGGTCGGTGTCTCCCAGGTGCTGCTATTTCCATCTTCTTCCCAATGTGACTCCATGAGCCTTAGGTCAAACCCAAGGAATTGCTTTGGAATGTTAATCCCCTTTTCTGCTTTGCATATGCCAGATATCTTCAACTGCAGCTTAATCCAGGCAATACTTCTAGAATCACTGAAGAGATTGATGTGGTTTTCAAGATGGAAACCAAAAGTAAATGACAGTTTTGAGAGCTAGAGTGTTTTCTTCAGCGTTTCTTTTCTTTCTTTCTTTAGATACACCTTGCCCCTCACAGAAGGAAAAGCTAATGTCACAATTCTTGATACTCAGATCCGAAAGTTGCGATCCAGATTTCTCTCCCAGATACATGAGGCAGCTGTGAGGATGAGGTCTGAAGCCACAGATGTGAAGTCCACATTGTTAGAAATTGAGGACTGGCTTGATAAATTGATGCAACTGACTGAAGAGGTAAGACTTTTAAACCACACACACATAACCCAATATGGAAGGAGTCTGTGGAATGGTACCAGGATAGGGGTGGTAGATAGAGTATATAGGATGTTGCATGGCATCAGTGAACAGATCTGAATGATTAAAAAAAAAAATCAAAAAGTTATTGGACTGGGAGCCGGGCGCGGTGGCTCAAGCCTGTAATCCCAGCACTTAGGGAGGCTGAGACAGGAGAATCGCGAGTTCAAAGCCAGCCTCAGCAATGGCGAGGCGCTAAACAACTCAGTGAGACCCTGTCTCTACATAAAACACAAAATAGGGCTGGGGATGTGGCTCAGTGGTCGAGTGCCCCTGAGTTCAATCCCCAGTACCAAAAAAAAAAAAAAAAGTTATTGGACTGGGGATGCTACTGGGTACGGGGGTTGAAAGTCAGTTGAAATCAGGGCAGGAAAAGAATTTTAAGTTGGGTTCTGGAAAGGTTTTTCAAAGGGGACAAATCATGATTTCCACAGTACTCAGGAGTATTTTGAGTGAAATAGTAGCAGATCGGTGTAGTACAGAGGACTAAATACTGTCAGCTTTGGTTGAGGTTGGAAAGACCTGGATATAAATCCTGGATCTACCATGTGTAACCTAGGGCAGGTTATTCAAACTACCTTAGCCTCAATTTCTCCTTTGTAAAGTAGAGATGGACATAGTACATGGCATTATTGTGTGAAGACTTAAAGATGGTAGTGTAAAGGTCTTAGCACAGTGCCAGGCACATGGTAAGTGTGTGGGGTAAATGTTAGCTGCCACTCACCTCGGTGGCCCAGAAGAACAAGAACAAGAACAGACAGGAACCTCTCCTGTCTATCAGATGTAAAGGAAATAATATCTTAGTTCCTTTTGTTATAACAAAATATCACAGCCTGGGTCATTTGTAAAGACCAGAGACTTGGTAAAGCTCTGGAGGTTAGGAAGTCCAAGGTTGAGGGACCTGCTCTCGGTCAGGGCTTTCTCGCTGTGTCATTCCATGGCAGAAAGCAGAAGGGCCAGAGAGTATGAAAGAGAGAAGCAAGCAAGAGGGGAATGAACTCATGCTCATAACCAACCCACTCCCAGGATATTGAAATTAATCTATTAGTGAGGGCAGAGCCCTTGTGACCTAATTATTTGGACCTCTTATTAGGCCCCACCTCCCAACACTGTTGCACTGGGGACAAAGTTTCTAATGGTGAACTTTGGGGGACACATAGCAGGTATATGGTAATTGTGGAAATAAATATATTTTAAAATGTGTATAGAATTACAAGTTATTTTTATTTCCTACTTTGTATGCTTTGGTACTTTCAAAGATTTCTGTAGTGATCAGAAAAAAAGGAGAGAGGGTAAAAACTAAAATTTTTAGATTTGGCAAATATTGAATTGCAGGACACAGATGCTCTGTGTTCTGTAAAATATATACAACCTTTAGCTCTTTGCTGCTAATGACTTTCTTCAAATGATGCTTGAGATAAAAGAGAACATTTCCTAAAACACCTCCTAGATCAGAGAAGAGAGGTCTCTTGCAGACTGAAGCTCTCTCTGCTTCCTTTTACTCTCTTTGGCCAGCCTTGGCCTGCCTCCCAGCCCTGCATGCTCACGGTGTGTTTCTAGAAGATGTGAATTTCAGGAACTTGGGACAGACCCCTAATGACAGCATTTCTTTGCTGAGTGAAGTCCTGGGGGTCCAGCCTGCCCGGTCTCCTCTCATCCCTCTGCATCTAGACTAACCATTGCTTTGCTTCCTTTTCCATCCATTTCATGTGCCCAGCCACAGAACAGTATGCCTGACATTATCATCTGGATGATCCGAGGAGAAAAAAGACTGGCCTATGCACGAATTCCTGCACATCAGGTTTTATACTCCACCAGCGGTGAGACTGCATCTGGGAAATACTGTGGGAAAACCCAGACCATCCTTCTGAAGGTACACGCCTTCCCATGTAGTATAAATACTTAAATGCAAAACTGTTATTCTGGAAAAGATATTTTTTCATAATTTGCTAATCTTTGGGTGGCTAAGGTGCCTGTCATCACTTCTAGCCTATTCTGGCTATCATCTAAGATGATATAGAGGATTAAATACTGTCAACTTTGGTTGGGGTTGGAAAGACCTGGATTTCAATCCTGGATATGCCATGTGTAATCTAAGATGGTAGCCAGAATGGGCTAGAAGTAGGGTGATAATTTTCAGAGAATGATTTGAGGTACACTGGCAATCATGGACACCTCCCTAGGTGTCTTTGTGTCATTAATATCAACATGGCTTTGTAAATGCTTTGCTTTCTGGCATGAATTTTCTACTTACTCTAATGTCTCTTGTCAAGCCAGGCCTTTCTTCCCTTCATTTTAGTGAGTGTTTAGGGAAAAAAAGAGAAAGTGATCTTGCTAGTCCTTGGAATCTGTGGCTCTAACCAAGCGAATCCTGAAATTGAAGATTTTGATAATTGCTACTTTAGGAAAGGTTCTGAACATTTTTTAGAATCATGAACTCCTTGAAGCACTTGGTAAAAGCTACTGGCTCTCTCCCTCAGAGGAAGGCATGTCACACCTGCACCTGATGTTTTGCATCAGCTCTGAGAGAGTCCCAGAGCCCCGATGAAGAAACTCTGTGTGCATTTGGAGAACCAAAGGAAAGAATAAAGGAGAGTTGAGGAAGATATCTGCTAACTTTTAATAAATGTATTCATTGCTCTTTAATCAGGAAGGTGTAAATAGAATCAGAGTGATTATCTTCTTTCAAGTGTTCTTTGCAGAATCAATTTTACTTAAGATAGTACCACAATGATAATTGACCTCAGCAGTAGGTAGAAGCAAACTGATTAATAAATAAAACTTTACAGGGGGCAGGAGACAAGGCAGAGGGGTATTCTCTGTATTAGGTTTCAGAACTCAGTGGATAGACAGCAAAATGCTTTTAAGAAATTGCTTTACAGATTTTCTTTGTTAGTACTCATTATACAGTTTAAGAAACCATTTAATTCAGTGGGTTTTTGGTCTTGGGACCCCCATAAAACTTCAAAAAAATTATTAAGGACCCAGAGAGCTTTTGTTTACATGCATTATGTATGTATCAATATTTGCCATAATGGAAATTAAAACATAAAATTTTAAATATTTATTAATTCATTTAGTAATAGCAATTGCTGGGGCTGGAGGTATAGCTCAATGGTAGAGTGCTTGCCTAGCATGCACAAGCCCTGGGTTTGATCACCACAAAACAACAAGAAAATGACAACAATAAAATTCTTACATGTTGGGCTGAGGTTGTGGCACAGTGGTTGAGCACTTGCCTCGCATGTATGGGGCACTAGGTTCGATCCTCAGCACCACATAAAATAAATACAGCTATTGTGTTCATCTGCAACTAAAAAAAAATTTTTTTAATTATTGCATGTTAACATAAATCATATATTTTATGATATATAACTATATATTCTGAAAAAAATGAGAGAACAGAGTGATACTATTTAACATTTTTGCAAACTTTTTAAATGTCTTCCTTAACAGAAATAAAAATGTATTCTCAAATATGTGTATTTAAATTGATGGCATAAGTTATTTGATGTATAGGAAGAAAATCTGGTCTCACATAGATATATAATTAGAAAAGGAAGGATTATTTTAATAACCTTTTCAGATAATTTTGAATATTCATCTTTGATAGAACACTAAACTCAAGTGGTAGCTCTTAAAACATTAATTTCAATGTGGAATCTGAAACTGTGTCAATCAATTTGCCATTCTCAGCTGTGTTAAAGTCCATTGGTGTGTCCTGAACTTTGGCTCTTTTATCCATGCATATTTTCTGACATTACCCATAGTCATTGGGAGGATATTTGTTTACTATGTTGTGCATATTTTCCTGATGTTGGCACATTTCATCATACAATGTGAAACAAATTGAGAAAAATCACATTTTTAAATATTTCTTTTATCAGAAGAGCCTCTGTGTTGGAAAGCTATCCAGCTTACCATGCCAGATATAGTTTTTCCAAAACTCTTATTTTTACTTAAAAGCTTAAATTTTGTCATTGGCAACAAATATAGTGATTTTTCTTGAAGTGATAGGCTCACTTTGTTTATACTCAAGAAAATGTCCACTCCTTATCTAAACCAAAATGGCCATACTTGTCTGTCAGTTGCTACTGTAAGTAAAAATGGTATGTCATTAAACAAAAATCTAGTTCAATTCACAATTCACACAATTATATAATTTTTCTCATGACAAACATTATATATCAATATGCAGCTGAAGTGCTTTCCATTTTGTCATGCTAAATATTAAAAAGATACTGTACTCAAATGTCAAGATTTAAGATTAGCCATTTTTTAGTTTAGTTTTTGTTGTTTTGTTTTGTTTTGTTTTGCAGTACTGGGGATTGAACCCAGGGGCTCTCTACCACTGAGCTACATCTCCAGTGTTTTTTTGTTGTTGTTGTCTTTTCATTTGTTTTTTTGAGATAGGGTCTTGCTAAGTTGCCCAGCTGGCCTTGAACTTGCGATCCTTCTGCCTGAGCCTCCCAGGTACCTGGGACTACATGCATGTGCTACAATGCCCTGCTAAATTTTCTAGTTTAAAACCAACAACAACAGCAACAAGTAATTCAGTAGAATTCTTTAATAAAACTGGCATGTCATTTTTCTTACTCAGGTATGCAGTTACTATGACTTACTGCTATTGCTACTGGGTAGGGTTTGGTGTTACTGCCTTGAGGCCTATTGTGGTACCAAGAGTTTTATCCACCATTGCTTTTGCACCATCAGTACAAATGTCAATTTAATGAAGAAGATAAAGACTTTGTTAGTTCTATTAGGAAAATTATTTTGACCTTGTGGGCCTCCTATCAAGGTCTCAGTGACACGCAGGAATCGGTGCATCATAGTCTGAGATTCACTGCTTTAGTTGTTTTTCAGTCTTTGCTGGAGGGTCATTTGGAAATATTTTAACTAAAGCAACAGAAAATTAGGCCAGTGAGAGCAATGACTAGATGATGTTCAGTATGCTTTTGGCTTTATATTAATGCCACAGTACATGCGACCTTCAGCGTATGTGATGTTGTTCACTTCACAGTATCCTCAGGAAAAAAGCAATGGACCCAAGGTACCTGTGGAATTGCGAGTGAACATCTGGCTGGGCTTAAGTGCTGTTGAGAAGAAGTTCAATAGCTTCGCAGAAGGAACTTTCACCGTCTTTGCTGAAATGGTACATTTAATGATATCCCTATCTTGTCCTCTTTGGTGGGGAAGAACTTTTACTTTTCATCCTTAGGGAAAACATTCACATACCAAAAAATAACTACAGCTGTCATTACAACCACTTAAAATCCCATGAAAGGTGCCTTAAGGGGATAGGAGAGGATCCTCTTGAGGTCTCTCAACGTAGGAACACATGGGGGTGATTAAGACCTTGGTGTGATCGATCCAAGAGATGCTTTCAGCCACAAATACTGAAAGTGGGTGCTCTTTGAGCTCTTAGCACTTGAACTCAGGAACAGCCAGTCATATTGGTGCCTGATGGGAGGACACACTGAGTATACACACACACACACACACACACACACACTCATGCACAGACACAACCCAAGAGAGGAAACACTCAAGATGTTCAGATCTTGAAACATTTGCTTGGAGTGAGAGGTCTTTAAATCACATAAAACCCATTTCCCACTTAGGGGAAGCTTCCAATGGGTTTCAAGGGCAAAGAATATTCTGCTGGGATATTTCAAAAGCAATAGAGAGAATTCGTAAAACCTTCACTGAGTTTTAAGCCTACTTAGTTAATTAAGTCTGATTACAATTAAAACAATGGAAACAATTTCATGAAAATTTAAAGCTAAAAGTAGAGTTATTTTAATTTCTTTATTATACTATTTTTAACTCCAAGTGCTTCTTGACTTAAATGTACTATATGTATTTGGTGTGTTTCTTCTGATACATTTGTAGATTAATTCTCTTCTACACATAGGTGTTTATGTTCAAATAAAAGGAAGAAAGGACTGTCTTCATTCTAGTTAATTTATAAATGCGATCCTGCCACAGCCATATTTAACTTTTACTTTTTGCTCATTCAGTAGTGCCTGGAACATAACAGGTGCTTATGAATATTTATTGAATTGAAAATGATGGTTGAATTCATCTTCTATTCCTCCATCTACCTATCTGTCCATCCAAGCTTTTAAGGAGCAATGGCTTTATGCCAGGCGCTGAGTCAGGTATTGAAGATGACCAAGAAGCCAGGCCTTGTCCCGAAGAATCTCATAATCTGTTGCAGTGATTGCAGAACTGGGTCTCTTATTGAACATGCAGACTTGCAGGGCCATCCTGGGGATTCAGATTCTGTAGCTGAGTTAAGGATTAGCATCACAGGTGATTTCAATGTGGAAGGATATGGGGCATCTTTGGGTCACTTTATGAAACAGTGGAACATATAGAAGTGCTGATGGAGATAAATAGAAGGCATGCTGGAATCCCTGAGTGGAGAATGTTAATGTCTAGCCACCTGGGCAGTGTGGAGGAAGGACTTCAGGACATATGTAGGAGAGGCTTCCTGCAGGATTTCTTGGCATCCATCAGCCCTCCAGCTCTGTGGCTGCTACTAATCCCTGAGGAACAATCAACCAGCCCAGAGCTTCTTTCCACTTTTTTCCATTTCCAAACACTTCCCTATGCAGAGCCAAGCTCAAGCTTCAACTCACGTAGTTTACAGATTAGAGCAGCCTTAGAAAAATGAATGGCTTATCCAAAGTTGCATGATCAGTAACAACTCAAGTTAGGTCCATATCTGCTGAGCATAAAGCCTTTTTCACTTTCTGTGGTTGTCTAGCTTAATCCTAAATGGACTTGAAAAATGCATGAACTGGCTTTATTTCTTGCTGTCATTGATAATGTTTCTCTAATTTTATTTTTTGATAGTATGAAAATCAAGCTCTCATGTTTGGAAAATGGGGCACCTCTGGATTAGTGGGACGTCATAAGTTTTCGGATGTCACAGGAAAAATAAAACTCAAAAGAGAATTCTTTTTGCCTCCAAAAGGATGGGAATGGGAAGGAGAGTGGATAGTTGACCCTGAAAGAAGGTAAGTTTTTCATTCTCTGAGAAAAAAAGAATGGCAATGAAGCCTTTCCTAGAAATTGCTAAATGGATTGTCTCCATTATTATTATTATTATTTTGGTACTGGAGATTGAACTCAGGGGCACCCGAACACTGAACCACATCCCCAGCCCTGTTTTATGTTTTATGTAGAGACAGGGTCTCATTGAGTTGCTTAGTGCCTTACCGTTGCTGAGGCTGGCTTTGAACTCGTGATTCTCCTGTCTTAGCCTCCCTGAGTGCTGGGATTACAGGCTTGCACCACCGCGCCCGGCTTCCATCATTATTCTTGATGGTATTTATAAAACCCCTACTAAGCAGGAGTAAGTCCATAGAAATTCATAGAAAATTTTAAAATGTCATCAGTGTCCCGTATGAAAGGCAAGTATAAAAAACACTTGATAACTGACAATTATCAAGACTTATTATGTGTGAATGTGCTAAACATTATGTTGAGCACCAGCATCCTTTTAGTCTTAACTACATCCTTAACAGATAGGTAGAGGCAAGAATTGTGAAGAGCCTAGGGTTTTACATTATTTGCACCAACTCGCCTGCCGAAGTTTCATGGATGCATGACTCCTCATTCACAAAGAACCTTATTGCCCAAGCAATAGAAATAGCAGAGCATCAACATTTGCTCTAGATCTCATGTTCCCACAAGGTGACATAAGAGGACCAGATGACATTTGCACTTAAAAGTAGATTGAGGCAGAAGAAGAACCCTGAGCTTAGGGAAACCAAATCTTTTATAATGGGCTGTGAACATGCTTGCTAGCCCTTTGCCCTGGAGAGAGACACTATCTGCCTTCCAAGACTGTTCCTTATATAAATCTCCTTGAATAGGAAGTGCATAAGAAAGGCAATGAGCTCAGCTGCCCCACAGTTGGCAAGATGTACAGAAATGCAGATGTTCATAGAGAATTATCTCCCAATGAGATAGTATTATCTCCACTTTGCAAATGAGGAAACTGAGATCTAGAGAGATTAAGTAACTTGTCCCAAGTCACAGAACCTGTAAGTGGTCTAGCCAGGGTTGGAACCTAAGACTAGCCAGGGCATCCAAGACAGCACTCAACCATTATGCTGGAGCATCTGCAAGAAACAGTAGAAGGCAGACTTTTAAGGGTGAATTGTAAGGTATGTGCATTATGTCTCAAAACTGTTATTAAAAAGAAAAAAAAAAAGAAAGAGTAGGGTCCTGGAGTCTGGGTAAAACTAAAGCCTGGTTCTGGAATGTTGCCAATAGCATTAGAACCCAAGTTTGAGTTTGGAGGAAAAATAATTGTAAAGTTGGATTTTAAGATGCCCAACTGGAGTTTGGCCTCTCTGGCATTTGTTTCTTGCTGTTGCATGACCATTAAGGAGAGAGGGACGTGAGCAAGCCAGCCTTTTAAGACCCAGTGCTTGCACATCAGTGCTTTTGATCCGGGACAGATCAGCTTGCTTCAGGTGGATTTTGGGGGGTTGATGAGGAGAAGAAAAGTGGGATTTGAATGGCATAGGAAGAACAGTGGGGGGAATCGTGATTGGAAAAATAAAAGGTGAAAGCATGTAAGGGCTGGATAGGATCTTAGAGGCAGCAGCCTGGGCTTTTATTCTTTCTCTGGGGCCATAAAAGTGAGGGATGAGCCCAATTTATACAAATGGTTGGGAAATATTTTTTTTGATACCTCTCCAGTGCTTGATTCTACAGCAGTAGAAAATGCAGAGATGGTAAAGGAAAAAGAACCCTTATTTGAGTTGGTTACCTGGCAGAAGGCTTAAATCCAACCTCTGTATTTCTTCTGTGGATTTTCCAAATACTTGCAAATCCAACAAGAAAATTGGCAAGACAGAGTTAGTATGGTTTTCTCAAGTGTCCAAATGGAGTTTGGAGTCTTAAATGATGGTTTGGCTGTCAACTTAGAAATCATCAAAAACATTTAAACTCCTCCCTTCAATTTGTTACGTAGACTAAGCAACCCATGAGTACACATTTCCACACTTGGCTTTGCAAGACAGTCTCCACTCCATTTTTTAAAATAGGAGAGACACAAAGAAATGATTCTCCATTTTTGAACTGTTAGCCAAGAGTGTCACTGAGAATAAGAGGAACAGCCCTGTATTTCTGAAACAGAAATATGGAAGGCACTGTCTGAGGTCCCTGTGAGAAGCTGCCCGCAACACTGGTTTCCTTTTCCCCACTCTAATTACTAAGAAGGAGAAATCACACTCATTGAATTCTCTCTAATTGAGGTCTGGTTGTTTCAGGAGGCCCTTTCTCCACAGGAATGGCAAAATCTGATAGTGCAAAGAGGAGTTGGGAGCCGAGAGCCCACAGGGGTCAAGCAAGGAGGGAACTGGTATCATTCCCAGGGTGTAGGTGCCTCCCAACCATTGGCAGTAACTGGGGTTGCTGGTTACCCTTCCTCCTTGGATAACGTGAGTCCTTGCCCACCTGCAGCTTGCTGACTGAGGCAGATGCGGGCCACACAGAGTTCACAGATGAAGTCTACCAGAACGAGAGTCGTTACCCCGGGGGCGAGTGGAAGCCAGCGGAGGACATGTACACTGATGCGGTGAGCTGCCTGCTCTCCAGAGCAGTCCTTATGTGTCCTCTCTGAAGCATGAGCTGATGGGAACCCACCATCCCCAGGCTTGGCTTCACCCTCTTCATCTACATCTTCTGTTCCAAATAGTTTTCCATTCACAACTTAAGCCACACGACTGCACAGTCTTTACTTCTACAGATAAGAAATTGGACCTAGGTAACTAGATGTTGCCACATGGTGAAGTTTAGGTTGTTCCAATTTTTAGGGTAAATATTTATTTATCATTTAACTAGTTTTTAAAACCATAACAAAGTGCTTGTGTCTTTTAAAAAATTCAAATAGCTTTAAAGAAAATCAAAATGAGTTCTTTTCCCTGACTAGTATCTCCCCAAAGGTAACCATGAAAGCAGTTTTCTGTTTGTATGCAATTATAGAACTTTTTTCCCTCACCTGAATGAAATTGTGTTGTATGCATAGTTCTACAGCTTTATTTTTCACATAATTATGAATCTTGGTCATCTTTTGATATCAATTCATATACATTATGAGCTTTTTAAAAAATGCCTATAGAGTATTTTATTATATGCACCTACTATACTTAATTTACCTAAATCGCCCTCTCATAGGCCTTTAGGATTTGGTAGTGGGGTGTTTTGTTTTGTTTTGTCTTTGGTTTTTATAAACCATGTGACAGTGAATTGACATGACAGTGAGATTCATTGTATCTTATTTGTACACCCACATAACACAGTGTGATCAATCTCATTCCCCAATACCTTCCCTTTCCTTCTTCCTCCCTAGATCCTCTTGCCTTGCTCTACTGATCTCCCTTCTATTACTGTTATTGTTTTAATTATTGCATTATAATTTTATATATGTGTGTTCATATACACATACGTGGGATTCAATATGATCAGTTCATACATGGACATAGCATAGTTTGGTAGATTTCTTTCCTCAGGACTTCTGCTTGCCCTCCTTTTCTTTCTCTCTCTCTCCCTTCCTCTACTCTATTTTAGTGAAGTACCTCCCCTTCTCTCCTTGTTTTTCTCTCTCTTCCTCTCTCTCACTTCCACATAATTAAACATACATTTTTATTTACTTAGGAAAGTTTATCTCTAAGAAAGATCTTGGATTTGCTTGATCAAAATTTAAATTCATATAAGACTTTTATAAACATTGCTAAATTTCTTTTCAAAGAGGTTGTATAAATGTGTTCCCAGCAGCAGTGTGAGAGGACATTTGCCTAAACACTCACATCCCACCTTGTCAACGCTGCCAGTACATAAATAAGATGCATGGTGGTTGTTTCAGTTTTCAGTTTGTTAATTTAAAGTGAAAGTGAGTGTTTGCTCATGTTTATGGGCCACCTTTATTTTCTTTACTTATGAACTTTCTTTTTCATGACTCTACTAGTTTTTATATAAACTTAAGTCAGTATTTTATATAAACTTTGCTTGGTCTCATATGATCATGAACCTTCAGTACCATTTTCCTGTATTTGAAAACGAGTACCTTTGATGTCTGATCCATTCTCTGATGGGTTCCTTCTTGTATAACCCCTCATAAAAATCAGTTGTGCCATTTCAGAGTATTAAGTTGAACCATATGAAATTGCTATTCTTCAACCACTTTGGCCTACAAAACCAGCAATTTCACATGGTCTAATCTGATACTATTCCCTAATAGTAAAAACAGAACACAATTCAAACAACTAATTTTTATGTAACAATTGTGCATTAATAAAGGTTGGAGATTTTTCTGAGCAAAATGAATCTCTAAGATAGTATCTAGGTAAACACATGGATACCCTAGTAAAGTATGAGAAAAATTCACTTTGCATCTTATTACCTCTCTCTCTCTCTTTCTTTATTTTATTTATTTGAAGAATGGTGAAAAAGCAGCATCACCCAGTGAGTTGACTTGTCCTCCAGGCTGGGAGTGGGAAGATGATGCGTGGGCATACGACATAAATCGAGCAGTGGATGAGAAAGGTAACATTTTGCATCTGTTTAGCTGAATGCAGAGTAAGGGTTTCTTGGGAGGAAAGTCCTACTTCTCTTGGTCTGGGACAACCCTGTTATGTGTTGCTATCCATGACTATTCTGATGCAGAGTCTAAGGGACAAGCAAATACTTTAGCAGGTGCTGGGTGGAAGATGTTAAGAGTGGACAATAGCAGGTGCTAGGGAGTCAACTAGTTGGGCTTTGAGATACTTGGGGATCCAGGGTGAGAATTTAGGAGAGAGCTGGGTGTGGATTTTCTCTATCCTAATCATATCTCATAATCTCCATGGGAACATAACAATCAGGGTCCCCTTAGCTCGGAAAAGAGAACTGTAAAATACCTTAAAAGTCATATTATTCAGAAGTAATGTAGATTATTGGCATAGCTTCTATTAACAATATTGTTTATCTTTCTCTATGAAGAGTAATCCAAGCTAAAATAACTGTAACAATTGAAATTATCAATATAGAAAAAAATTTTTTTCTTATAAAAAAGTGTAGAGCATAGAAAGGACTGGCATTGATATAGAAGATTTCAAATAGAAATTGAAGTTCTTCATTGGTCTTGATGCTCACATCTGTTCCTATAATAATAGTTACCATTGATTAAGTAATGCATGATTAAGTAATGCATTGATTAAGTAATGCGTGCTAAGCAGGGTCCTGGTATTTTGCACACATTACTTTGATTGTTTAAAAATAATCCTATATAAAGGCATACTTTACCTTTATAATGCAGAAACTGGGCCATAGGCAGGTTTAGCAAGTTGCAGGAAACTTACTTAGTAAACAGCCAGTACATGAGTAGTGCTGGGATTTGAACCTAGGTCACATGACTACACAGTCCACATCCTTACTCTGTCCCCCTCTGCTTCTTGAGCTGTGCTTTATTCTTAGGTGCACTCAATTCCCATGAGTGACTGCAGCATGCAGTGGAGGAGAACCCCATGGCCACCAAGGAGGTCACAGGGAATGAGGCTGCTTCGGTTAGGCTAAACTGCAGCAGAGTGAGAGCAGCACACCAGTCAGGATAGCAGAAAGCATTTGGGGGCAGAAAGAGTGAATATTTCCTGGAAGCTTATGTGGAGATCTGGTAAATGCACCTGTTTTGAGTAACTGCAAAAAATTTCTGTTCCAGGCTGGGAGTATGGCATTACCATTCCTCCTGATAATAAGCCCAAATGCTGGATTGCAGCAGAGAAAATGTATCACACTCATAGACGGCGAAGGCTGACCCGAAAACGCAAGAAAGATTTAACACAAACCGCTTCAAGTACTGCCAAGGTAAGAGGAGCAGTAGGGAAGAAGGTGGGATGTGGATAGGAGTAGGCTTTGCCTTCCGGACAACCAAGTTCCAGTGGACTAGGCTCTTTCCAAGAACCATTTGCAAATCAAGGGACTGAGGTGCTCAAGGGTTCTCCAAGTGTGCCTCCAGCCCCTCATCAGTGCCTGGGAATTTGCTGGAAATTCTTTACCCCAGACCTACTTCTTTAGAAACTCTGGGGGTGGACCCAGCAATCTGTGTGTTTCGACAAGCTCTTCAAGTGATTCTGTGGTAGGCTAAATGTTGAGAATAGCTGTAGTGGTAGTGAAAGACACAAATTATTCACACAATAGCAAAGTAGTGGCAATAGCTCAGAACTTGGAACAAGATGCAGAAAGATTCAAATCCTGACTTTCTTTCTCATCTGCAAAATAGGAACACTATCTATGCCTATATAATTGGGGCATTATAAGGCTTCAAATGGAATAGAAATATTCAGAACAATAATAAATGACATGTTTTGTGTGCCTTCTATAATGCAAGGTACTGAATATACATCATCTACAATCTGTAAGCTCTGGATTTCATGCCCATTTTACAGATGATCCTCACAGAGATGAAATAGACTTCCTCTAGGTTATGTGTCTAGTAAGTGACAGCTGGTGTTAAATTTGGTCACTCTTTTAAGATATTTAAATAGGATTTTGATCACTGAAATGTCAGCTACCTGAAGGCAAAGACCCCCATCTGTCTTTCCTTCGCTGCTTTCTCTGCCTTTAACACAATCCCTGTCAGGTAGCACGTGCTCGTATTTGTTGAGGGAATGGAGTAAAACATTGAAAACCAAGCTTATTTATGTATAGATAGTGTTTAAGCTTAAAAGTACTAAGTAGTTGTTACAGATGTAGTATATTCTGACCTATCATTTAATTATGAGTTAGGCAAGACATTTACCGAAACCTTGAGGGAGGGTCTGTCATTTTCTCCCTCTGTGTATAAAATGGAAATAGTAACGTTTTCCAAACTCTAGCACAATAGCACTATTCTAATGAACTAATGAAGTGAAATAACACAAAGCAATTTGAGAAAAAACCCGCTTGCTTTGCCCCAACCCCCGGTCTCAATGAGGTGCCCCTCCCTGCATTTTCTGTTTGTTAGTTTGTTCTTGCAGTGCTGGGGATCAAACTTAGGGCCTGGCACATGCCGTGTAACCCCAGGCATATGTCTGCCACTGAGCTACATCTGCAGGCCAAGGTGCCTCCTTATGGTCTATATCCACCACTTGCCAACATCTCATCACATTATAATTGTCTAGTTTTCTCTCTGGATTGTCACAGTCCATCAGCTCTGCAAGAGCAGAAATCCTATTTTGTTCTTGGCTGTATCCCTGGCTTCTACCTTATGCTTGACACAGTGGATTTTTATTACTACATATTTTCTGATTGACAAAATAGCCTGCTTTATCAATGTAAGGAATATAGTTACTATCGTTAAAGGTTTTACCTCTGTTTTAGGCCATGGAAGAGTTTGAAGACCGAGAGGGATGGGAATATGCTTCTTTAATTGGCTGGAAATTTCACTGGCAACAGCGTAGTTCAGATACTTTTCGTCGCAGACGCTGGAGAAGAAAAATGGCTCCTTCAGAAACACATGGTGCAGCAGCCATCTTTAAACTTGAAGGCGCCCTTGTAAGTAATCAGTAGCCAAAGCCCAAATAATACAAAACATATATGAGTGTCACATGCAGCACCACCAATTCCATGAAGGTCCCTGTAACCCTAGAGGAATAAGACTACAGATCAGTTGAGGGAAAGACACACATCCTAGGTGTCCAATAATTTTTGTATAATGACCAGACCTGGAGACACACCTACTTCACCTAGCATTTTCCAGTTATCTCTGTTCCAGAATCCTTTTTTCATGCAACATCTGTTAACATCCAAGGCACAAGTTGCTTGGATTATCTCTTGGAAATTTCAACTGTCTACCCAACCAAGAAGGTTAAATATACACATGTGAGGGGGATGAAAACAGAGGGATGACTCACAAAATTTGGAAATAGTTCATATAGAAGCCCAATAATAATAATAAGCAGGGAGCTAAAAATTTTTAAAAAGTAGACAGGTGGAAACAATGAATAAGAAAATGCAATGGATGACCTAAAACAATATGGCAGACAAAACCAATTTCCAAACATAGCTAGTTTTTGTATTTCTGTACTGTGACCCCACTATATTCTTTTGCTGTTTTCTCTACCTCTTTTCAACCTTTTAATCGTCTTATTTATCCTCCACATTTCCCCCTGTTTTCCCTTGCTGTCAGCAGCAGGGTTTGGTAGATCTGAACTTGAGACAGAGGGTTGACTTTGACCTGCTCTCTTGCATTCCAGCCAGGTGACGGGGGAAGTCTTGCTGGCCTGAGTTGTACTCGTCTTCAACAATGGGGTGATTGGATGATAAAAATCTCTTTTAAAGACCATCATTCTGTTTGTGATTCTTGACTCTTGGTGTATTTGTTCTTAGACCATATTAACTGATTTTTCTACCTCCTATTTCAGGGTGCAGACACCACTGAGGACGGAGATGAGAAGAGCATGGAAAAGCAGAAGCACAGCGCCACCACTGTGTTTGGGGCAAACACTCCCATTGTTTCTTGTAATTTTGACAGTGAGTTTTAAATATGTCTTTGGGGATTCTGCTTCCAAGACTTTTTTTTTTTTTTTTTTGGTACTGGAGATTGAACTCAGGGCTACTTGACCACTGAGCCACATCCCCAGCCCAATTTTGTGTTTATTTAGAGACAGGGTCTCACTGAGTTGCTTAGTGCCTCCCTGTCGCTGAGGCTGGCTTTGAACTTGGGATTCTCTTGTCTCAACCTCCCAAAGTGCTGGGATTACAAGCGTGCTACACCGCACCCAGCTCTGCTTCTAAGACTTTTATCTCAAGGATACTCTTCTAAACACCAAATATGATAAAAAAAATCTTTCATAAGAACATGAATTTCAATTTCATCCCTTGATGAAGAGCTTTTTAAAATATAGTTTTAAAAACTATCATATTTGGGGTGAAGGGTGGTCAAATCACTGATTTTAACATGTCTGTCCTTAGGTATTCATTCAATTTTGTGCACCCCAAGTTATTATGTAGTTAGGAAAAAAGTTTCAAAATTTAAATACAGGTTAGTTTTAATGATGACCTTTAGGAATTTCAGAATGAGGCAGACCTACTCTGTAATAATAATAGCAAATACATAGGCCTTAGCATGCACCAGGAACTGTACATAGAGCAGCTCATTTAATTCTCATAACAACCCTCAAAGGTAGGTGCTGTCATTGACTCCATTTTGCAGATGCACCAGAAGATCCAATAACTTGCTCAAAATCTTGAGGCTTATAAGTAGTAAGACCAGATTTGACCTCAAGCATTCAGGTTCCCAGAATCCGACATCCAATTACAGTACTCTTCTTTCTCTCTCAAATTATGTGTACATGTGTGTGGAAGGAGTGCGTATGTGCATTAATATAATAATAAAGAGAAGTAGTATATAGATTTTGAAATGTCAAATAAACTTTTGGCAGATAACTGTATTCCGGTTCTAGTGCTGAATTAGTACAGATAGCACTATTTTTATAACTGCTAGAGATCCACTCTCATTTTAAAAGTCTACATTATGACAAGGAGTAACCCCAATCCAGGCATTTTACAACAGGAATGATGTTCTCCTGATTGACACTTGTGTTGGACATGTTGTAGTATTTTTTAAAAATGGAGTAGTCCCCCTTTTTCCATGAAAGATAACATTCTGAGACCCCCAGTGGAAGCCTGAAATTACCGGTAGTACTGAAACCTAAATACACTACCTTTCTTCTTATACATACACACCTATGATAAAGTTCAATTTATAAATTAGGCAGAGTAAAAAGTTCATAACAGTAACTAATAATAATATAGGACAATTTTAACAATGTATTACAATAAAATTGACAATATCACTACTCTTATTCTTTGGAACCATTATTAAATATAATAAAAGTCACTTAACACAAGCAAAGCAATACTGATACCAGGATAGTCACTGATAATCGAGATAGCTACTAATAAGCAGGCAGTGTATAGAGCATGGAAACAATGGACAAAGGGAGGATTCACATCCCAGTCGGAATGGAGCAGGATGATTCAAGTCTTCATCACACTACTTAGAATGGCATGCAATTTAAAACTTGGGAATTGTTTATTTCTGGAATTTTCCATTTAATATTTTCAGACAATCATTTGACAGTAGGCCACTGAAACTTTGGAAAGCAAAACCACAAATCAGGGAGACTACCATAAATTTTATTTTACAGAAAGCCGAACTACTTTGGGGCACATCATCACTATTATGTGTGCTCTTTACTGTGGGGGGGCTATATCCAAGTGACCCACTTCTCTAACACATGTATTACCTCCAAATATTCCAGAAAAAATACCGGAATAAGCATTATTATTCTTGTGTGTAATCTCCATCTTGTTCTTTTTAGGAGTCTACATCTACCATCTGCGCTGCTACATCTATCAAGCAAGAAACCTCATGGCTTTAGACAAGGATAGTTTTTCAGGTAAAGGAAAAAAAACACCTCAGGCCACACACAGTTACACAGCACCTCCTTTTTATCAAGTGGATGTTTTCTGTCAGTTCTAACAATAAAAAAACATTTTGTGTTGCAACTAGTTTTGTATACCTGAAGTAAACTGTTCAGTCATTAAAGAATTCTTGAGTGCTGGAGACACATAGGAGATGCATGGCCCTTTGATGCAAATAACACTTCATTAATTAAAAGCACCAAGAAGAACAATTTCTGCTCTCTATTTTTATACCTGGGTGTGTTTTTATCCCTGGGCCCTTGGGTTGATTGGTAAATTAAGATCCTTTACTTCATTTGTAGCTCCCTGTCAAGGTGACAAGAAGAGCACACATTCACCCATCTGCTATGTAGCACCAGAGTTTGAGCACTGTAGAGTCCCTTTTGATCTCCTCTGCTATCTGCTCCCGTAGTCCAACACCATGAAACCATGAGGCTAGCTGGGCCAAGTGGCACATATCTGTAATCCTAGTGCCTCAAGGCAGGAGGATCACAATTTGAGGCCAGCCTGGGCAAATTAGAGAGATCCTGTCTCAAAAATAAAAAATAGAGGGCCTGGGAGTGTAGCTCAATGGTAGAGCAACCCTGGATCCAATCTTCTACACCAAAAAATAATAATGATGATACATGAGCTGGGCACAATGGCACACATCTATAATTCCCGCGGCTCCAGAGGCTGAGGCAGGAGAATCATGAGTTCAAAGCCAGCCTTAGCAACTTAGCAAGGCCCTAAGCAACTCAGTGAGACCCTGTCTCTAGACAAAATATTAAAAAGGACTAGGGATGTGGCCCAGTGGTTAAGCACCCCTGGGTTCAATCCCTGGTAATAATAACAGTAACACATGAGGTTTAAGCATCCTTCACACTGATACCCTGTGTAATTGTGTTGCCTTTGGACTGGTTCTAAGGGGAAGGTTGTTGGCAGGGGAGGGGAAGTTGGGGACTTTCCTGCCTGGGGATTTGTGCTCTTGTCTCTGGAGCTGTGATTGTCCCAGGGCCATCCTGGGCTATCAGGAAGCATTCTACTTGGGGACTTGAGGCCCAACAGAGCTTCCCTGGATCTGCTATGAAAACAGTTTTTAAAGCATTTTACCGACACTTCAGTGCACTCACATCAGTTCTGGACTGCAATCCAAGCCAAATATCAACCAAAATATGTTAAGGAATAAATTAGTTATACCTATAAGGTAATATGTCTCCAAAATGGTTTTTAAAGACATTTTCAAATACGGTCCACCAGGGGGCACTCCATCACTAAAAGTTAAGTTGGAATTCTTCAAAATTCTTGACCAAAATTGCATAAAACTCTAAGCATTTTGAGATGTTTAAGATTCATCATTAGGGCAAAAGCAAATAATTCTATTCATAGAACAATAGCTCCCTTCAATGCTAAAAACCAAGCACCCTTTGGCATGTATAAGAGCTTCAGGTTGAACATTATTTATTTTTATGTATTTGTTTTATTTTTTGAAATTGAGTCTTGCTATGTTGCTCAGGCTGGCCCCAAACTCCCAGATTCAAGCCATCTTCCCACTTTGGCTTCCCAAGTATCTAGGACTACAGGCACATGCCATTGTGCCCTGCACTGACATATTAGTTTATTACTCAAATAGGTGAACCTCCAGCAACTGCAGAATGGGTTGCTGTAAGTATTTACCGTGTCTGAGAACATAGACTCCTTCTTCTTACATAAGATTTCTTTCCCCACATTTTCTAGTACATGGAAAAAAGCTTTCTGTTATCATATTTAATTGTAAATGCTATGCACATCTGAATCTTTCTTGTTTACTACTATATTCTTGAGACCTGGTCCTCAATAAATATTTGCTAAATAAATGGATTTACCAGTGAGAGTAGAAACAATGATGGTAACTGGCATTTGTCAGTTGTTCTATCTGTGATGAGCTCTGGCCTAAGCAGTTTACATTCTTCTCACCATATCATCCTTTCGACACTACGAAGCAGTTACTACTTTTATTGTATGGAGGAAGGAACGAAAGTTTAGGAAGATGAAATATTTTCCCCTGAGATCATATAGTAGAGGTGGAAGGGTTTGAATCCAGGTGTGTTTGACTGCAGAGGCTCTGCTCTTAATCATGAGTGTGGAAGATTGTTTGCCCAATTAACCTTGCTGGGGACGTACTCCAGAGAGAGAAAATCTTCAGCACACATCAGAGCCTAACATCAACATGACACCTGCCCCTGCCATACCCTGCTCCCCAGAAACCCTACCTCCATGTGGGCAGTGGGAGTTCCTGATGGTTGTATCCAGAGGAAAAGTGTGAGGTTGACATGGGTGATCCTAGGGAGCTAGACTTTCACCGTGACCCCACTTTTATTCTCTTTTTCTGTTTTAGATCCATATGCTCATGTCTCCTTCCTCCATCGAAGCAAAACCACCGAGATCATCCACTCAACCCTGAATCCCACATGGGACCAAACAATTATATTTGATGAGATTGAAATCTATGGGGAACCCCAAACCGTTCTGCAGGATCCACCCAAAGTTATCATAGAACTTTTTGACAATGACCAAGTGGTAAGTGATTTGGAATTTCTGAATGACTTGGGGGTGATAGGGATTTGAAGGGATGTTTATTTAAGAATTTGAGGATTGTATGTCTTTCTAGGGTAAAGATGAATTTTTAGGACGAAGCATTTGCTCTCCTCTGGTGAAACTAAACTCAGAAATGGATATCACACCTAAACTTCTCTGGCACCCAGTCATGAATGGAGAGAAGGCCTGTGGGGACGTCCTTGTGACTGCAGAGCTGATTCTGAGGGACAAGGTGCATTGCTGCATTCCCACTAATGTTCTTTCACTGCTTAGAATACTTATGGATAATTCTAGGCACCCTTTGTAAACCAAGGGAGGCACTGACCTTCCATGTTTGTTTCACAGGATGGCTCCAACCTTCCCATTCTTCCATCTCAAAGGGCACCAAACCTGTACATGGTCCCTCAGGGTATCAGGCCTGTGGTTCAGCTCACTGCTATTGAGGTATGCTACTTTCTAGATTTTATTTGATCAAATCAAATGGATGTTGCTACAGAACATGAATCTTTCATATAAGGAATGACGTCCTGCTACATATTTTCTTGCTGTCTAGCTTTCTATAAAATTTATCCAAAAACTTGAAATGGTCATAGACATTGAAGGCTCATTAAAGCAACAGGAGGTCAATTCCAACATTATTGAGGGAATCTAAAGTCCTCATCGATTGGGAGCCAGCAGATTTCTGAGTTTTTCAGGTCAGTTAGAGAATTGGGAGAGAGAAGATAGCCCAGAAGAAAGTGCCTGTGTGTGTGTGTGTGTGTATGTGTGTTTGTGTGTATGGGGAGTGGGGACTGCAGAGGAGGCAGAGGGGTGGTGAGAAGGGAGGAATGGACATTGGTGACATGTTTAGATGGAGCTGACCAGGTAACTTGAAGGACAATAACTGGCCTGTTCTCAAGGCCTCCACTGTCCAGTTTACAGCTGTGACTCTGAATTTCCCTTCTCCAGCTGCCTTGCTAGGATTTCTCAAAGACTGAGGCAGGTAGCTTTAAACAACGGTTATCATTGTTTAAAGCTTGTGTGTCAGACACTATGTTAAGAAGTTTCCACCTGATCCTCAGAGTAGCCCTGTGATAGATGACACGGTCAGACCTGTTTGTAGATGAGAAAAAGGTTAACTCTAACTCATCAGCGTTCACTTGACTTATCTATGGCATAGCCAGAGCTTGATTCCTACACTATTGGCAGCTCTGTTTTTTCTATCAGCTCAGGCAGGAGAAGGAAAGGCGCAAAACCACTTTCTCTGCATAACCTACAAGGCTTTCTAGGTTAACATTGACCAATAATTTAGGCAAATCTCAATCTTAAAAACTTTACTAGTGATTAAAATAGAATTTTTCCTCTTGAACAATATTTCTAATATGTTGGGTTTCTTTCCCTTCTCTTTAACTTATTTTCTCAGATTCTAGCATGGGGCTTAAGAAATATGAAAAACTACCAGATGGCTTCTGTCACATCCCCCAGTCTTGTTGTGGAATGTGGAGGAGAAAGAGTAGAATCTGTGGTGATCAAAAACCTTAAGAAGACACCCAACTTTCCAAGCTCTGTTCTCTTTATGAAAGTGGTATGGTATTCAACTCTGCAACAGTGTGTATTGAGTAGCTGAATTTTATTTGAAATATGAATATATATCCCCACACAGAGTATATTTATTTCCCAAATTTGACTGACAGAAAACTCCTGCCATGTGCTCATCTTGTCAGTGACTTTACCCCTTGGATTCTCTCACACTGTAGTAAGGATCTCTTAAAGCTCCAAACAACTCCAGGGATATGGGAGCACCTGTGAGCAATATTTACTAATTTCTCTAGTAAACCTCCCATTTAATCAGTTATCTGTTTATTGTAGTCCCTTGGTCAGCTCCCTGAAGGTGGAATCCCCTATTGTGCTCCTACAGATGCACACAGGCCAGAATCCTCTGGATAGGTACTATCTGGGGAAGAGGCATCTGTGGGAGAATCCCTGGGGAGTGATGAGCTATTTATTTTTCAGCTCTTGACTATGTCTCTGGGATGGTACCTTCTTTGTTCCATCGAAGTTGCCTCTGGTTATTAGAAGTAAGACACATCAGAGACACTTCACAGGCCTCTGCCAGAGACCCTGTATTACTTGAAGCAAGAAGAGGTCACCAGGACTTTTTTTTTAAAGCAGATAACCTTAACTTTTACAAAATGAAATAGTTTCCTTTTTTACTTTATAAGAGGTTAAATTCCAGGCATTTTCTTATCTTGAAGGAATAGAAGGCCCAGAACCTTCCATTTCTTTCCCCACCCAGTCATTTTCCTGCCCTTGGTGTCTCCAGCACACTGCTCTTGAACACTACAGCCATGTGGTTTAAGCTCTCATTTTATAGATGAGGAAAGTAAGGCTTAGGGGAAATGACTTGTCCAATGTCATAGCAAAACGTTAGGCCACCTCTTCCATGCAACAGTGACTGTACCCCAATTTCATCAACAGCTATGGCTCAGTGCTAGGTGAAGACAGTCATTAAACCTGCAGGGTGGACATTTTCACCCCTCCTCACTCACTTTGGAGGCAATAAAGAGCTTAACTAGTGTGCACAGGGGACCATGGCTAGCAAGTGGCTGGTCAGAGTTTGGACTCAGGTCCTTCCAACTGCAAAGCCCATATCTTCCCCCAAAATACTGCAGATGGAGAGCCATGTGGATACTTGGAGCCCCAATCCCTAACTGGTCACCCCTGGGCTGCTCCACTCATTCTTGTTCACTCTCCACCTCTCCTCTACCTTCCCACTTCTAGTGTACAGTCTAGCCCTGGTCAGCAGAAAAGCCACTCAGTGAACCCCAGCTTCTGTTCTTGTGTGAGGCCAGAGATAGAAATTCACCTGAATCACAAGCAGACTCATAGACCAGCCCATGAAACACCAAATAGGCAATGTCATCAAGACCCCCAAATTTCAGGAGCAATGAAGGAAAATGAGCACTCCACTTTGGCATTGAATTTCTAGGGCTAAATTCAAATTTATTTTATTAATTTCTAGGGTGGCTATTTCTGGCCACCGTTATTTCCCTTGGAAATTTAGTTTTGTCTTGACCATTTCTAAATTCTGTTCAGGACTTGGCTAGCAGATGACCAAAGTTCTGGGTTCATGAGCCTCACACAAATCCCCTCTCAGGAAGCAAAGTACAGGATCCATGGTAAAGAAAGCCAATTCCATATCCCATTACCTAAGACAGGTACTATTCTAAACACTTTGTGTATATTAATCCCACCCTACTATTTCTATTTCTGAGCATGAGGTGGAAAGTTTTAGAAAGGTTCCCTGAAGTCATGCAGTTCATGGTGGCAGAGCCAGCCACTCACCTAGCACACAACTCACTAAACTACTTATTCTGAGTCCCTCATACTATGCATAGTGGGCAAAAATAATCTAGGTTGGTCCCTTCAGGGAATTTATTAGCAAAGCTGCACTTGTGGGGTCTTGCAAAAAGAAATGACACCCATTTTTGTGACCCCTCCAGTTCTTGCCTAAGGAGGAATTGTACATGCCTCCACTGGTGATCAAAGTTATTGACCACAGGCAGTTTGGGCGGAAGCCAGTGGTTGGCCAGTGCACCATTGACCACCTGGACCGTTTTCGCTGTGACCCTTATGCTGGAAAGGAAGATATTGTGCCACAGCTAAAAGGTAAAATGTGAGTCTGTAAATAATTGTTTGGGGCTTGTCATGCACGATCTGGTTTAATCTTCATGAACCTTGTCAAGGTAAGTATTCATTGTCTACATTCTGCAGAGGAGGAAACAACTGAATTTTCAGTGGGCTATGTAACTTCCCCAAGGAAGTGCAGCTAGTAAGTGGTGGAGTGAGGCTGGAATCCTGGCCTCAGTGTGGGGTCCAGTGCTCAAGAAGTGTCTTGTTCCTGGACAAACATCAGACATCTTTCAAGGAAATATGAAGCCCTACATGAATTTTTTCTTGCCTTTCAAGAAATAGTCTGGGAACTCAGGGACAACTGTTCCCACATCAGTGACAAGGGATGAAGTAAATTCCTTCAACCTTCAGCAAATGGTTATTGAACATTCATCCATTGCCATTCATCTACCTAAATATTTGGAAACCCAAGGAAACCAAGACAGCCATGTTCCCACAATACAAGGATCCAGCAGAGTAGACAGACCAGGAAATAAGTGATTGCCATCCAGCATGATAAATATTTTGATAGAGAAATTCAGGGAACCACCCCCTCCATGAGTACTGAGGGAGGAGATTTTTATTTCAAATTACTTTCTATCTGTGATCCCACTTTATTAATGCATGACAGCAGAGCTGTGATATATTTGAAAGATATCTCCTAGTTATCCATAGAAGAAAAATTTAAAGTTTATATGGTCTTGGGCTGTATATCTAATACATAAATGATAGAGCAGGGCATAATATGGAAATGGCTTTCCATAATAAATAATAGTGATATGTATTTGCTATTACCTATTCAATAGTTTCTTGCTTTTAGCTCACCACATGCCCAGGACTCTGTTAGAGGCTGGACACTCAGTCACTTTAGTGCTCAAGATCCTAACTTCATGAGACTAGACCCCAATGGAGAACTGAAACACTCTACTCAGCTATGATGGGGAGCTTCTAGACTGATTTAAGCAGCTGTGGCATAGACCAATTCTCTTTAAGCTTCCATAGAGTTGTGGCACAGACCAATTCTCTTTAAGCTTCCATAGAGTTGTTGTTGTGTTTTTGTGTGTGTGTCTTGTTTGTTTGTTTTTACAGAGCCTCTGAAACTCATCTGCTATGTGGCTCTGAGCATTCCATGTCCCTGATTCAAAGAAGTGGAAAAAATCCACAGTCACATTTGAGCAAAACCCTACATGGGTTTATCAAAAAATATCCCAGGCAAAACATTTTATACTGAATTGATGGTGCCTAAAATTGCAATATTTTTTATAACAATAAGGCTTGTTGTAACTGAAGGAATTGTTTCATTTGGGATTACTCAATGGAGAGAAACAATTTGCATAGTATTCTGCCTTATTTTTGTGAGGGAGAGTTCTTTGGTCCAAATATGGGAAATCATTAGAAGGCACAAACGCTGCAGACTTTCTCTGGCCCTAGAACACTTGTGTGGACCAATTTTTCTTTATCGGTCAAAGGTAGGCTTGACTCAAGGCAGAAATCTCCTGGTCAGAGATTGAGGAGTGTGGGCAACACCTCAGAGATCCCTCGAAGAGGGAACTCTGCGACATCCCTAAAACCGATGATAGGGTAAGACTTGAAGGGTGAACCTTGCCTGGTCTAATACTGGGAGCACATTCAATGACCTCTCCCCCAGGTACCCAGCCTTTGTTTACTTGAGGACAGTAGAGAAGTGAAATGTAAGGAAGAACTTGCATTCAGTTATGTTCATGCATCTCAGCCCACATGGCTCCCATGTTCCATGTTTTTACAGTTGTCTAGGGTTGCAAGTGAGCTCACCTTGGAAGTATAGAGACTGGTTATAAATATAGAGACTGGTGCCACCTGCATGTAAAACTACTTAGCAGAGCCACTAGTGTTTCATAGATTTTTAATAAGAATCAGTCTTTCCTACCCCCCCCACATCCCCCTAAACTTTTCTCTTGACATTTATTGAGCATCTATTCTTCTCCAGGTTATTTTGTGATGGTTAAAATATAAATTTGGGGGTCAAAAGGACCAAGGTTACTTGTGTCCACTTACTACTAATTGTTTAACCTGAAGCAAGTAACCTTCTTTCTCTTAGCTTCAGTTTGTTAGTTGTTAAATCTTAATGGAATTAATGGTACATATTCTAAAGGATTGAGGGATTAAATGAGATCATCTGGGTGAAGTGCTTAGCCCATGCCTGGCATATAGCAAGTACCTAAGAAATGCATCTTCCCTCCCTCCTTTATGCCCTATATGTCAGCTGCCTGCGTGGCTTAAATGGAAAGTTCTTTTGGCTTGGCAGAGTTTATTCCGTCTGGGTTTGAGCTTTCTGATGAATGTTTGATGGCATGATACCTCTTCAATAAAAGGGAGAGGCACACCTGTCACCCCAACCCCGTCCCTGGCAGAGCCTTTAGCACCCTCTTTGGCTGAACCAAACCTGCTGAGCTCAGCAGGGGTCCTGCTCCCCAAATCCCAAGTCACTAATATCCAAGGAATTGTGCATAAAGTCCAGGCACGTGCCTTCTCCCCCAGCGTATGCTGTGAGGACAAGGACTAAATACAGCATAGCCACTTCAAAGCCCAAATATGCAGCCACCATGTTTTCCCTCTCCTCTCCTCTCCTATTATTTTCTTTATTTTATGTGTCTTATGAACAAATCCCCAGAAAAGCAGGCTCCTTTAGATGTAGGTTCCCTTCCTCACCCTGCTCCCACATCCTGTGAAGACATGTATGGCACACGGTTCTTTCGTGGGTACTTCCTATGTCTGGGAACTGTGCTAATTGTGCAAAACAAAAGAAAATAGGCCATGTAGTCCCCTAGAAAATGTCGATGACCATATTACCTTTGGGAGAAAGTGGTGGATTGTTGAGTTATTTTCTACAGTCAGATGTGGTCCTCTCCATTCAGAAAGCCTTATCCAGGGATAAACTCTACCATCCATCCTGCAGCTGTTCAGCTTGAACTTGGAATAGAATGTTCACCACTGTATTTTTCTAAGTATCTTAGATTATGAACCTGTTTGCCTTATAGCCTCCCTTATGTCTGCGCCCCCCTGCCGGGATGTCATTGTTGAAATAGAAGATACCAAACCACTCCTGGCTTCTAAGGTAGGCTTCAGAATGGACCCTCAGATACTGTCGGTTTCATCTTCTGGATGTCTAAGCATTTAATGAACTCAGTTAAGTAACCATGCAATGATATTAAAATAGTCATCAAACCAATTGATTGAGGAGTGAGTACAGGCAAATACCTGAATCATGCACTCATCCATAGTTTAGATGATGTTGCGTAGACTAGTGGCCCTAGGACCTCACTAATCAGTCACCCAGCATACTTAAAGCACTATCCGCACCCATCCCCCACCCCACCCACCAAGAGGGAGAGACCAGACATTGGTGATTCTGATACACGCATGCAAGTCTGAGAACCACTGGTGTGGACCTTCCAAGTGATGCCATTCTCTAGAAAGACAAGTTTCAGGAGTAAATTGACAGCATCACAACATTCAGAAGAACAGAGATACATGAGACAAACCAGGTTTTTGTTTTGTTTTTCTCCTACATGAAGCAGAAATGTCATAATTTTTAATGTCCCTATTAGTCAGTCTAAGGGACACCTGAGGTTTTATATTCACTGTGGTTTTGAAGCCATGAAGCAGTTAGAAATAGTCACTCAGGATTCTATTTTAAAACCATTCCAGACACTTCTATGAGAAGGAGAGCAAAGAAAATCTCAACTCAGAAAAAAATAAAACATCAAATATCTTGCTGTTTCTTTTGGCATTTAAGATAAACTCTCACAGCATGTTTTAATGTGCAAATTGGCCAAAAAATGCACATGATTGAGCTTTAATACGTTATGTCCATAAACAGTGCCTTTAAAAAATCCACTTCCTTCCCACTGCATTAAACTCACTAACAATTGGACCATATTAAATGTGGTCTCCATAGCCAGTGCTATGGCAGGCATATGTTTGATTCTATTATCTGGAAATTCTATATGGTCATAAATAACAATATCACATTCTCCATTCCTCAGGATAAAATGACAATGTCCACTTTGTAAATAATCCCAGTTAGTCTCAAAAGAACAGTGGTTGCCTTGGAATAAGGAAAGCATAATATATTTAAGGTTCTTTATGTAGATTTTCATAACTGCTCCAGAAAAAGGCAGTGTAAGATCCTGCTCAATAATCTACTTTCAGCTTTACCATCTAACATTGTCAATCAATTATTATTGCATGCTTCTGGATGCTAAGTTGCCTTAAGTACCATTGGGGAGCAAAGAGAAGAATAAGTCGATATCCTAAGTCATTTCTTGACAGTTGTTAATAGATGACTAGGCTACTGTAGCAACTCATTGGGAAAGGTCAGTTTGCAACACGGCAGGATTAGGGATGGGAGTGTCAGTCATTCCCACTGTACTATACATGACTTTAGTCAGTTGCTCTACTCACAACTAGTTGAGGTACACTGTGCTTGTAAGAAAGGCTTATTAGAATCTCTTCTAAACACCTGAGCCTACCTGTCCATCCAGGTAGACATTGTACATCTCTGTAAAGTCAAATGAACCTTGTTGAGCTTTGGAAGAACCAATGAAAAACTTGCTGATGTCCTGCATGACATGTATATGTAACATACATGTAATGTACATATTTTACCACTAACTCAATTCAGGCCTTATATCTGGATAAAATGACGGAGTAGATCAAAACTAACTATGCTGTTGCTGGGGGCTAAAAGCTATGTCTTTAGGTAACAGCATCATGCTCTGGAAACCCATGGCATTTCTCTGTGATATTCATGGGAGCTCTTAACAAGTGGGCTCAGCACTATCATAAGAAAAATGAGAAATAAGAACCTGTGGCAACTGGGCATGGTGGTGCATGCCTGTAATCCCAGCACTTTGGGAGGCTGAGACAGGAGAATTGAGAGTTCAAAGCCAGCCTCAGCAATGGTGAGGCACTAAGCAACTCAGTGAGACCCTGTCTCTACATAAAACACAAAATAGGGCTGGGGATGTGGCTCAGTGGTTGAGTGCCCCTGAGTTGAATCCCCGGGACCAAAAGAAAAAAGAAAAGAACCTGGGGCAAATTGCTCAAGTGCTAGCCAGATGACATGGACATTTCTACATGCCATCTCAACAACTGCCTTCCAATTCCAGTGCTTAAGCAGTATGTCAACAGCACTCAGCAAAATGGCTTCTCCAAGGACAGTGCATGTATGTATGATAAGAAAATGCATGAAGCTGCGTGGGACTGTGGGACTTGGTCTGAAGACTCAAATTCTTCTTTCAGATTCTTTCTATTGGTAGATTTTGGAGTGAAAGGTGATCTTTAAACAAATAGGATTGTTTTAAGACTAAGGGAAGAATCTCCTGTGCCCTTTAGTACTTGGCTCTGATTGCAAGTCTGTTATTAGATATACTAAAGCATGTCCCACCAGCTGCTTCTGTTACTTTTCTACAACAAATAATGAGAAAGTGGGCACAAATGAATTCTCCCATACTAATTCTAAATTTTAAAATCAGCAACTTGCCTCAAACGATTTTTTTTTAAACACACACTATTCTTTGAAGCAGTGTGATATAACTGAAAATACATGTGATTAAACAGACATCTGAATTCAGGAACCACTAATTGTGTAAAAGCAGTTTTAGTAAAGAAATCCTTCTCTCCAAAATCTTGATTCAGCTGTGATGATTTAACTCTTCATCCTGCTCTGGAATGAATCTAATAGGAAGAATTGATACATCTATCTTTCTCTCTGCCACTCTTGGTAATTCTGTTGCGTGAAACAAAACTCAACCTGGAAGTACAGATGGGGAACCTGCAGAGACCTGGTGGTCCACTCAGACAGCCCTGCGGGAAGTGCCTATGGCAACAAGTTGTTCTCTTCACATGCTAGAAATGAACTTGAAGTTAGGATTTCAGAAAGGGAGTCTAACTAGCATTTCTTCAAACTGCTTCTGAGGGTGAGCTTGGCTAATGTCCCAGAAGGTGCCAAGAGAGAACTCAAGCCCCAACATTCTAGCTTTTTCTTCTCACATCTGGATGTAACCTGAGATCAGGGGTGAATTCTCCACACAAAATTCAAATGGAAGGATTTGGCCAATGAGAAACTTGACATCCTCATATTAGAACAATTTTGATGGATGAGCATTTATTTGGTGCTATAACATAGGTATGGGAGGGGCAATAAAAAGGTACCTGCATAGTAATATTGCAGTCTCACACTTCTGCAACAGGAGAGTTGTTGAAGGGATGAGAATTAGACCACATTGGGGACATACTTCAGTTGCTAAGTGGAATAAAAGATTTGGGGCAGGAAGATGAGCAGCTCCACAACTCCCTCCTGAGTGACCACTCTCAGCAGACTGTGAAACTGTCCAACTCTGCTGAAAACATAGCATGGGAGCAACTACCTCTAAGCCTTTCATTTGTTACTGTGTGTAATTCTTTTACATATTTTCAGGGAAATAAGGTGTGTTCAATGATGAGATCACCTTGAATAGAATAATTTAAACAATTCGGGCTGGGATTGTAGCTCAGCGGTAGAGCGCTTGCCTCGCATGCGTGAGGCCCTGGGTTCGATCCTCAGCACCACATACAAAGCAATAAAATAAAGACATTGTGTCCATCTATAACTAAAAAATATTTTAAAAAAAATAATAATTTAAACAATTCATCAAAACATCGATAACATTAAGCATGAGTAAAAAATAATTTCTCCTTCTCTCTTTCTCTCTGAACCTAATGTTGATGGGGTCTTAAACCTAATATCCATGTGACATGTTCTATGGTTTGCCCTCTTCCTGGCCATACATCTGCATGTGCAGCTGACGGAAAAGGTAAGTACACATTTTACTAGGTTTAAGATTCATGTATTTTGACCTATAATTGATAAAAAAATAATAAAATTTTTCTAAATCCAGAGTGAGGGGTTGGCAGATCCATAAAGGGGAAGTAACTCTTTGTAACTTTGTGTAACACACACATTAATATGTGTGTATACACGTATACATGTGTATTCATAATATGTGTATATATAAACACGTAATGTAAGTATATACTTATATGTACATATGTGTGTATATATATACTATATGTATCCCAACATGCCAGGCACAGTGGTACACGCCTGTAATCCCAGTGCTCAGGAGGCCAAGACAGGAGGATCATGAATTCAAAGCCAGCCTCAGCAAAAGGGAAGCACTAAGCAACTCAGCAAGACCCTGTCTCTAAATAAAAATACAAAATTGGGCTGGGGATGTGGCTCAGTGGTTGAGTGTCCCTGAGTTCAATCACTGGAACCCCCCACCAAGAAAAGCAAAAAAAAAAAAAAGTATATAAACATAAATAAGAAATAGATTTTCATGGAAGAATCAATAGGAGCTATATTATAGGTGACACTTGTACTTTTGGCAAAATCACTATTTCTGAAACAGATTAAAATAAGTAATGAGTGTATCTGATGGTTTGTTTTTTTTTCCAGTATTGAGGACTAAATAATCCATGGGCACTCTCCCACTGAGCTATATACCCTGCCCTTTTTATTTTATTTTTGAGACAGGGTCTCCCCAAGTTGCTGAGGCTGTCCTTGAACTTGAGATCCTCCAGCCTCAACCTCCCTAGTAACTGGATCTATTCTTGTTATAGATCTGAGTGGGAGGGTTTCTGTCATGTGCAAATGTTGTACAGGTGACTCATATTGTGCCTTTTGCCTAAGAACCACCTATCAAAAACAGAGATTCCCTTAGGCTAGCTCAGTAGTGCTTGTCTAGCATGTGAGAGGCCTTGGATTTAATCCCCAGTACTGGGAGGAAAAAACTCTGAAATTCTCAACCCCGGCTACACATTAGAATCTCCTGGGGGAACTTATGAGAACATTCTGGATGCCTAGGTCTTAGCCCAGATTGATTGAATCAAAATCTGCAATGACAGGTTGGGAGCTGCTGGTCTAAATGAACCATGCTGCCTCCCTACTTGTATTTCACATTTAAACTTTTTGAAAGCTCCTTCTCTTAATGATCTTATTTGATTTCCAAATCAACTCTCTAAGGTAGATGGAGAGATGGAGGCAGATTGTTATTATCCCACTCAGTGAATGAAGAAATGTGTGCTCAGAGATGTTCAACAACTTGTCCAAGCCAGTGTGGTTTGTAACATAAGGGTTTGGTTATAACATAAGGATGGAACTTGAATTAAAACCAGTTTTTCCAACCTTAGCTTAGTGTAGAGTGTATTACAATATATTGCTAGCTAAAAGACCTATGGAAATGAAAGAGTAAAAAACATGTATTAGAGGTTTTATTTTAATTTATTTGTATATATAAATGCCAACAGGATAAAAAAAGAAAAAATTAATAGATTATATGTATAGGATGTAAGAAAATCATCTAGTATAGCTGTAGACATTAAAACCAAATGCATCTCATTGCCTGGAGATGGTCATTTCTCCAGCTTCTAAGCAGAAATGTCATGAGTGTTTTGTCCACAGTGTGTGTAAACAAAGGTATATAATCTCACTTTTAATTGAGTCAGAAGTGCCTATCTCTCTTACCTATTACATAGGTGTTTTCCTGCATAAATTGGGAATTCTAGTCATCAATAAAGATTTTTTCTTTTCATTTTGACTTACCATTAGGAGGAAGAAATTGTTGACTGGTGGAGTAAATTTTATGCTTCCTCTGGGGAACATGAAAAATGCGGACAGTATATCCAGAAAGGCTATTCCAAACTCAAGGTATGGACCTATGCTCTTGTGGGTGGAGGAATCAAGGCCCATTAAAACCGGCCCCAGGCCGAGCTAAGAAGACTAAAGGACCTGCAATGAGTGCTGCCGGGGAGGGGCCAGGAGTACCTCTGGCCTGCCAGAGAGCCCTCTTGCAACAGGTTTGACTTTGCCAAGATTCCAGGGCTTGAGGATAGCTGTTGAGTTATGGTTGCGTGACTGCCACTTTGGAGCTTGGGGGCATCTGGCAGAGGGTTGGAAATGGGTTGGTACCACACTAATTAGGCCAACAATTATCCATTTTGACTCAGAGAGACCCAGAAGTCATGGTACTCTTTGCAGAACAGCACTAGATGTCAACATGCTTTCTTCTGTTTCCTGAATGGGGATGGGTTTTGCTAGTTGAAAAGTTGATTCAGTCATATATATCCAGCATCAAATCACAACCATAGACACATGTGTCCAGGAGAAAAACAAGCTATTGAGCTAGGCAGGGCTGGCTATCTCTGATCCGTCTGTTAAAGTTCTGAGTTTTTCAATTCTTCGCTCAACTTGTCTGCCTGTAATGCACTCAAGTAGAAGCAAATGCTAAAGTAGTTTGAGCAATGTATAGGAGGAAAAAAAATTAATGAGAAATATATAATCATTAAAATACTTTTACCCATCAAAGTGGAAAAACCTACATCTTTTTATGTTATTGTCATAATGGCTCATTGTAGTCAAAGCATGTAAAAAACCCACTAATTTAGAAAGACAATCCAATTGGGCTGGGGCATCCACCTCACACTCCATCTCCCTCCCTCCTTCTCTTTCTTCCTTTCTTCCTTCTTACTTTTTCTCCCTCCTCATCTTTTTCTCCTCTCCTCTTCTACATTTTTAAAAATCAAGATATAATTTGCATGCAATAAAGTAATCCATTCAACAAGTTTTGATGGTACACACCTATATAAACCACCACCCAAAAAAAGACAAAGAACATTTCCATCACCATAGAAAGCTCCCTGTGGCCCTCTCCAGACTACTCCCCACAACCCTCACTCCTCCCATAAGCAACTGACCTGATTTCTATACCATAGATTGGTTTTGCCTGTTTTTATACTTTATACAAATGGAGTCACACAATAATCATCCTCTATGTGTCTGGCGTCTTTAGCCCCATGTTGTACTTTTTTTCTTTTTCTTTTTTTTCTTTTTTTGGTACTAGGGATTGAACTCAGGGGTACTCGACCACTGAGCCACATCCCCAGCCCTATTTTGTGTTTTATGTAGAGACAGGGTCTCACTGAGTTGCTTAGTGCCTCACCATTGCTGAGGCTGGCTTTGAACTCTTGATTCTCCTGTCTCAGCCTCCCTAAGTGCTGGGATTACAGGCATGCACCACCACGCCCGGCTCCCATGTTGTACTTTTGAGACTCATGTTGTTTATCTCAGTAGTTTGTCCTTCTTATCATCAAGTAGTATCCCTGCTGTAGATACACCACATCTTGGATCATTTGGACAAGGTTTCATTTCCCTTCAGTTTATACTTATGTATACAGTTTCTGGATCCTGCTGTGGTTAAATATTTAACTCCATCAGAAACTGTCAGACCTGTTCCAAAGTGGTTGTATCATTCTCCACCACCAGCAGCCATAAGAGAGTTCCAGTTGCTCCACCCACATCCACATGACCCTTTGGTAGTGTGGGTCCTTTTGATTTTAGGCTCCACCTGCATTGTAATGAGAAATTAAGAATCTGTTGATGGTTTTCAGATATATGATTGTGAACTAGAGGATGTAGCAGATTTTGAGGGCCTGACTGACTTCTCGGATACTTTCAAGTTGTACCGAGGCAAATCAGAGGAGAATGAAGATCCTTCTGTGGTAGGAGAGTTTAAGGTAAGTGAAAAGAGTGTATTCACCCTGCTTACAATCCACTTTTATTTTCTTTATGAACCCAGAATAAAAGACACCCAACCTCTGGGCAGCATCATGTTCTCTGACCTCTGAAGGAACAGAAACTGCTAATAAGGGAAAGGCCGGGGCATCCAGAGCAGTGCTGGCTACCTCCTCCTTTCTGCCTGCTCATGCCAGCCAGTCTTGAATCCTACGGATGCAAACCTTCCCAAGACCTAGTTCCTCCTCCCCATTCCACTGCTTTCCAGGCTTTTAGCAGGTCCATTGTGACAATCTCCCACTTGACTGTCCTTGCCACCTTTCCCCTGTGAGTCCGTCCTCCCTGCAACCAAATCTGCTCCTGCGTCTTGATGGCTTAAAGACATCACTTGGGTTTCCACAAGATCAAGTCTCAACTCCTTCCGAAGACAGAGCTGGCCTTTCATAAGTGACATGTCTCCCCTGCCACACCTCCCTCATTGCCCTACCCTCCTGCTCAGAGAACCTCTCCCAAGCCCCAAACACACCTTGTCCTCTCACAGCTCGGAGCCTTGGGACAGGCTCTTCTTCCTTCCCTGGATGCCTTCCTTCCCTCTTTGTGGTCTGACCAAGTCCTACTCATGCTCTAAGCACCAGCTCAAATGTCATACTCTTTGTCAACAGTTTCCTGATTGCCTCAGGCAGTGTGACTCACTCCTGCTCTGGGCTCCCAAAGGTCTGGGTTCCCTTCCCAGTGAAAGCACCTTTCACATTGTGTTGAGTTTTATGGCTGCCTCTCCCTCCAACCACACTTGGCAAAGCCATGGCAGAGATGCTGCCTCTTCCTAATCCTTTGCCAATAGCAGACATGGCTGATGGATCAGGGGATTATACCCTACACACAATCTCCAATCCTCCTCACAGCCTCTCACCTAGCAGTCAAGAGGGCATGAGAATCAGGCAAAGTTAACATCGCTGTGCCATTTGCTCTCCTTGAGTTTTGGGTCCTCTACACCTAGCACATAGTAGGCGCTTCCTTCATGCCACTTGCCTAAGGAAGAGAGCTGGAACCTAGGCCTACATGTTCTGATTCCAACCTCTCTTATTTCCCCTGTACTTAAGCTGGGTTTCAGGATAAGAGAGATGGTCTCTTCCACTGGCCTCTCCTGCTGGCCTGCTGGTATACTTGCTCAGAAAAGCATTTGTGCTCCTACTAGATGCACAGCCCCATGTTAGACCCTGATAATGGGGTGATGGCCAGAACCTAATGTCCCCACATCAAGAAGCTCCCAGTCTAGTGGAGGATGTAGAGAGCAGATAGATCATTTCATCGTGGGTCAGTGTGGCGACAGGCCTGGCACAGGGTTAGAGGTGAGCACACTGGAGGCAAACCCAACCCTGGGAAGTCCAGAAGGTATCCTGGAAGAAGTGACCCTTTTAACTGAGAGCTGAAGGTTGAACAGGGGACCTCCTAGGGGTGTCACGAGGTGTACAGGGGTGAAGGGAGAAGGGAAAACAAACACCCTTTGTACTTTATTGAGTTTATTCCTCTGTCCAAACTGTGTGTAGCTTTTCACCTCCTCTTGCCACCACCTCCCCCACACTGACCAGAGTTACCTCCAGCCGCTGCCCAGGTTATCGCCTGCTCTCCCTGCTCAGTCTCACTCTCTCTTTTCCCCTGTGATCTCTCAATTACTTCATAATCATTTGACTTTCCTTACTAGAAACACGCAAAGGGCCACCATGCATGTTTTTTCTTTTGCAAAGACAGCCCCTTCCTCACCCAATCCCACCACCCTGGCAGCTGTCCCCAAGTGCCCTGGGGAGCAGGACACTTCCCAGGAGCCCTCTGCACGGGTTGCCCAGGGCCGGGTGAGTCAAGTGTGTGTCTCTTTCCTAGGGCTCCTTTCGAATCTACCCGCTGTCAGATGACCCCAGCGTGCCGGCCCCTCCCCGGCAGTTTCGGGAATTACCTGACAGTGTCCCACAGGAATGCACGGTTAGGATCTACATTGTTCGAGGCTTAGAGCTCCAGCCCCAGGACAACAATGGCCTGGTAAGAGTTTGGGTGTGGGGCCTTCTTCTGTAGCAAGATAATTACAGTCATCAGCCACAATAATTGTCACGTTCTTTCTTTCTGGGCGTCTGTTATCTCACTAGGGGAAAGATACTCTATCAAAACAATGTATTCAGGAGGATTGTCCCCAAGGGGATTTACCTAAGACTTGCAGGGGCTTAAGGCCCTCTGGTTCATCCTTCTCATTTTACAGATGTGACCTGGGACACATTTGCTCCAGTCACATGGCCAGCAGGAGCAGTCAGGACTCCCCCCTCCTACATGGCTGCTCTGCAGGCCCACTGGCGGCCTGCCACACAAAGGAGGGGACGTTGCTTAGAGTTCGTCCCAAGCACATGGGTGCCACAGAGGCCACCTTGTCATCAATTAGGAGTGGTGTGGAAACAAGCTGAGTCTATCCTAGAAACTGACTTCCCCTTGCACCCTACAATGACATAACAGCTCATCTGTCTTGTCCCCGCAGTGTGACCCTTACATAAAAATAACATTGGGTAAAAAAGTAATTGAAGACCGTGACCACTACATTCCCAACACTCTCAACCCAATTTTTGGCAGGTAATGTACGTTTTTAAATTTTTTTTTTTCTGTCATTCATTACTTTATGGAATGGGCACTCAAGATGTAATGTGGGGCTAGGCCCTAAAACTGTGGTTGTTAATTAAATGTTCTAGTCAGGGAAGAAGGTAACAAATAGGTAAATGCACAAATGAAAGGATTTCATGAATTTGGAAAGTGCCATGAGGAAAGTAAGTCGGGAAATGTGCTTCCCTGAGGAGAGATTTTCTTTGAAACCTTGGGAGGTGGAGGGACAGGGACAGTGGAAGGCCCAGGAGTTGCATAAGTTTGTGCATTCTGCACAAGAAGGTGAGGTGCAGAGATCTAGCTATAGTGAAATGCTATTCTCACTTCCTGAATCCAGTTTGGGCTTTTTCAATTCCACCAATTCGATCCAGAGAACGTATTATTGATTCTGTCCTCCAAACCGAGGAGGGTACAGAAAGTCATAGATTAAAATGTCCTGTTCCATTTTTCTTCTGTATCCAATTTCTCTTGAAATAGCATTATTTTCTTCATGGTGACAACCTAGGGCTTGTTTCTGGGCTGTTGTATTTATCTCATGGGAACCATCTCAAGTGATCAAACAGAAGTAATCTCTAAGTAGGACCAACAGTTCTCAGCTGTGAACGGCTCCGCATTTAATAACAGCTGATATTGGCTGAGCATACAGTGTGCAGGTCCTATGCAAAGCCACTTAAGTAAAACATCTCAAAATCTCACAGCTCTAAGGTACTGCTATTATCCCTGTTTCACAAGAGAGGAAACTGAGGCTAGAGGGAGTCTGTGCATACCATACCCCAGCAGCTGAGGGCAGAGGCAGGATTCCAACCTAGACCATCTGATCCCAGCACCTGAGCTGCTTCATCACAGAACTCTGCTGCTGCCACCATCTGATTTTTAACCATGTCAAACTTATTAGTGGGGCAGGACTGGGCCTAGCAGCCCAGCTTCACAGGCAAGGAATGGGGGCTGCAAGAGCTCTGTCCACAAGCATGTCCATCACAGAGCCCAGGTGTAGGTGGAATTCCTGACTCCAAGCCCTAGGCCTTTCTAGCACCCTTGGCAATGCTTGACATTCGTGGCAAAATCAGCTCTTGTAGAAAAAAGTTTTTTGTTCAAATATTTGTGAAAACAGTTATTTTCGCAGAACCTTGATGAGTGGAAGACTACTCAGTCTTTGTCATGTGTCCTGTATTTGTTGGTTTGTGCCCTTATGCATTCTCTCTGTCTCTCATGCATGTATGCGCGTGCACACACACACACACCCCGAGGCCACATGCTAGAACCAGGGAGTGGAAGTAATCCTCTGGCATGGCAATGTGATCGTTTTCCTTTTCTTCCGCTGATCCAACCCCAAGGTCTAGACAGGAAAAGGCATGCAGGGCAGGAAGGAGGGCTGGGGAAGTGGGGAAAGCCAGCTTTGAAGAGAGAAAGGCGGCCCTGTCTGAGTAGCTCGTCTCAGAGGAGCCCAACACAAGCTTAATTAAGTGGCAGGAAAAAGCCTTGCGCAGAGTCACCCTGGGAGGAAGTGATGCTGTCAGGGTCTGCTCAGCCAATGGCTGTCTGGCGGTGTGCAGACTTGCCCTCATGCAGCAGGGTGGAGCCAAGGAGATGCTGGCTCTGCAGTCCCTCAGGTGGCTCTGGTCCATGGCCTTGGACTTAGGAGATGGCTTTCTTCTCAGCAGAGATTCTTAAGGACCCTAGACAGGAAATCAGAAAAGAGTAACCTTTCCTATGTGCTTGGCCATCATTCTCCATATTCCTATCAGATCATGTCATTCTCCAGATTATGTTCAATAGAATATCAGTGTTTTAAGTAAGATATTGATTGATGTTCTAAGGAAAAAAATATTCCTTAATCAAATCAAGACATTTGGGTTAAAAATATAATTACAGGGTTTTTTTAGAGCCTTTAGTTTGCCCAAAGGAATTAAAAAAAAAAAGTGGTTATCAACCTTATTTGATCAAACAATTCCTTTTTCTCAAAGGACATACATGACCTATCCTTTGGATTCTAGGATTGGCAAATGCAATGCTATGGGGCATGAGTGGGTATTGTACTTCCTGTGTGACCATGATTCAAGTCCCCTTTCTCCTTCCTCATGCATGCCTCAGGGTAGCTACCACAGCCTAGAGAACTCAGATTTACCTAGGAGACACCCTGGAAGTTTTTCCAGAGCCACATTGACATACACCCCTCTGCTCAGATGGATTACTATACCTGGCTCTTTGGGCAGGAACCAGTCCACACATCAGAGTACATGCCACACAGGACACAGGAGTAGAAGGGTCTTGCACAGTTTTCCCTTCAACAAAATTTATTAATCACCTTCTATGGGCCCAGTACCTCCGTGGACAGTGCAAATACAGAGACCAGGGAGTGTCCAAGTTGAGGATCTTTCTTTTTGTCGGTGCAAATATAGAGACCATTGGGAGCAGATGTGCACATGTTAGCCTTCTCTGGACCATGTTGCTCCCTTCACACATAAAGTACTGTTGGTTATTTCTGTATCTCAGAACTGTTTGCATTTTACAGATTCTATAGAAAAGACTTAAAAGTTTCAGAGCCTAAAGCAGAACTAGGGGGCCTTGGAGGGGAAGGTGGCCTTCCTGGCACCTGCATACCACACTGTATTAATGAATTGCACTCACGCTCCTCCTGTGCTCTTGTAGAGTGGATCCACTCTGTTCCATGGGGGAGGGATCTCTGTTGAGGCAGAGGAAGGAACAGAGTGGGGTCACAGATAAAGGGCTGCAATCAGTGTTTGGTGCTGTACTCATTTCCCTGCTGGGAGAGATGCTCAGGTGCCCCGGTAAAGAGGTATAAAATAATAATAAAGTTAATAATATTATGATATTTTATTATTATTAACTAGATTATGATCCTGCCAAATGCTTTCTAAACATTTTTTCATTTGACCCTTATAACAATGAAGCTGGTGTGTGGTCTCACCATTTTACAGGTGAGAAAACTGAGTGCAGAGAGAGTGAGTAGGTGGCCTCCAGTCCCACAGCTGGCAAACAGAGGAGCTGGGATTGGAAGATAGGCACTTAAGTCCATGCTCTTTTCCTGAGTGAGCACGCATTCTCTTATTGCTTTATTACTGTCATTTACTACTTGTCAATCTCCCCATCCACCCTAGTTGTCCTGGTCTATTGTTCTCCAACAGCCATAGTGGCTACCTGGGGACTTTTTGCGTGGAGCTCTGGTTTTGGTGAGATGCCTGGTGGACTGTGGCGATTCTAACCCTACATTTCTTTATTTAGAATGTATGAACTGAGCTGCTATTTACCCCAAGAAAAAGACCTGAAAATTTCTGTCTACGATTATGACACTTTTACCCGTGATGAAAAAGTAGGAGAAACGATCATCGATCTAGAGAACCGCTTCCTGTCTCGGTTTGGGTCCCACTGTGGCATCCCTGAGCAGTACTGTGTGTAAGTGACTCAACCCACATCAGCTTCTGTGGAGGCTTGGCCTGTCCACCTCAGTGCCTTTCTTCACTGGGCCACTGTCCCTTTCGGTAACCATTTCTGAAAAAATGGTTCATTTTAGAATATGGTTCACTTTAGAAAAGTGCCATTTCTAATGGTAAGATTATTTGAGGGAGAATCAGGGCCACTGCATTTCCCAGTTCACACTGTAGTCTGTGTGAGTTGGTGGCCACTGGAAAAAGGCAGTAAGTACCCTTTGAAAGGGCGGAAGTGGCAGTGCTCAGAGAACCATCCCCCCCGTCCTCCTGTGAGCTCTCTCTTGGTTGTCAGGAACTGAAGCAGGCAATATTTGAAGGTAGGAAGGAGTTCTCTGCCCTGTGGAAACAAGAATTTGCTGCCTCTCTCCCCCAAATTGATCCATTCTATGATGATTGCTTTTATAAATATCTCTTCCTCTGATTGCTTTTATAAGTATCTAATGAGACAGACTTGCAATCTCTAGTTTATGAATAAGCTCAAACTCCCCATTTCAACAGTGGAGAAAACTGAGGACAAAAAAATAATAAAGATAAGTAAATAAAAATGATGGATTGGCCGAAACCAAAATAACATGTGGATTTTAGGTTTCGAAATAGATTTCTAGGCAAAAGTCAAAAAACACATTCCTTGCTCCCATTATGCCTAGCATCTAGAAGTACATGGGTACCGTACATGCACATGAGAAGAACCTCTGGGCCCTGCAGTAACGCCAGGACATATGATGTTATTTACAGTTCTGGAGTAAATACTTGGCGGGATCAATTGAAACCAACACAGTTGCTTCAAAATGTAGCCAGATTCAAAGACTTCCCACCGCCCATCCTTTCCGAAGACGGAAGCAGAATCAGATATGGAGGGAGAGAATACAGTTTGGATGAATTTGGTGAGTGCATAGCTGTGGGTTGTAAGCAAACTAGAATAACCTATTTCTGTTGCCAGGTTTAGGGAAGGGAGATGACAGAACCAGAACCCTCCTAATACCATATGAGACTCTGCACACATGACTCTAACAGAAGCCACATTATAGTGGCTTTTGTTTTGCTGTCTTGTCAAGTGTCAGCGTGGACATTCTCCTGTCTGCTTTATGTTTCACTTGCCCTTTTCAGGTCACAGCCATTTGAGCTTTGAACACCAAGTTCTGGTAATAAACTAATTCTATGTAATGCATAATTAGTTCAAAAATGCTCAGATGATAGGCCCAGATTTTCTCTTCTATGTTTTTCTTTTCTTTCTTCTTCTTTTTTTTTTTTTTTTTTGGTACTGGAGATTGAACTCAGGGGCACTGGACCCCTGAGCCATATCCCCAGCGCTATTTTGTGTTTTGTGTCGAGATGGGGTCTCACTGAGTTGCTTAGCACCTTGCCCTTGCTGAGGCTGGCTTTGAACTCGAGATTCTCCTGTCTCAGCCTCCCTAAGTGCTGGGATTACAGGCTTGTGCCACCGCGCCTGGCTTCTCTTCTATGTTTATATCATCATTTATGCCATCCCTTCTGTAAGAAGACTCATGGATGTGGGAGATGGTTCAAGAGGCAGCTAAATTCCATATGGCTCATGTCCAAGTTGGGGATCTTTCTTTTTGTCATGCGGTAATTTATAGCACAACTGAACCATCCTGACACATAAACTACTAGCCACACCATGGCCAAGACTGAAATAAGTTTCATAGAACATAAGAGCTCTAGTATGCTTCCATATTTTATAGGGGGAAGGACTTCCTTCTGGGGTCCTGGTAGGGCCACCCTTAAAAGGTACATGGGAAAGGTGAGCATAGATACATAGGAGTAAAAGGGATCCCTGTTCCTCAGCTTGATTCTTGACACTGTAAGGAACTAGGTTTTGTCTTTCCATTTTGAAAAGGGCTTAGTCAAGTGCAAAGATAATTAGATGTATAAGAAATATTGGTGCTGCAGACACAATTGAGAATAAAATAGGAAACATCATTCTCTGGTGGCTAAGGTTACCCCTTAATAATCAAATAGCTGCTCTGATAAAGCTCTATCAGTCATGGGGATTGTTCCAGTTACTGTTGTTTACATACCAAATCATGCAAAAATCTTAGTAACTGTAAATGCCCATTTTTGTTTTGCTGAGTTGTGTGGGTCAGGAACTGTTCAATTGAGTGATTCTCCCTTCAGGTCTCTCATGGAGTTGCATTCATCTAAAAGCTCAGTTGGTGGGGACTGGCCAAGCAGAGGATGCTGGCTCTCCCTGAGCCTACAATCATAGCACCTAAACAGGCCTTTCCAGCTGAGCAGTCTCTGGTACTCAGACTCCTTACATGATGGATGGGTTCCTCCAAAATGAGTATCTCAAGAGAACTAGGCAGGAGCTTCATGGTCTTTTATGCCTTAGAAGTCACATAGCATCCTTTCTCCAAACAGTAGAATTTCACTATGTCTCCAGATTCAAAGGGAAAGTATACAGAACCCTCCTCTTGATAGAAACAATGTCCAAGAATGTTTTTAGAATGCTATAGTGATGTTAGCAGCTGTAACAATTGAACTCTCAAATTTCAGTGGCTTAACACATTAGAAATTTATTTCTCACTAACTCAAAACAGGCATTTCCACAGGTGGATGGCCTTCTCCCAAGCAGTATTTCATGGACTCATGCATGGTTCTTCCCTCTTATAGCTCTGTCATTCTTCAGCATCTAAGGTTGCTTCCCCCTGCATATCCAGAATAGAAAGGCACACAGAAGATCCTACATGACAGATATTTATGGGCCAGGTCCAGAAGTAATATACATGCCACTTCCATCCATGTTTACATTCTAGTTGAATTTGGTCATGTGGCCACATCTGACTATAAAGGAGACTGGGAACCATGCTGGCTTTGAGCCTGTGCCACAAAAGTAAATACAGACTGCTCTTGCCCATCCTGGGTGTGTTTGGGTCCCTTTGTTCCTTAAAAGTCTACAAGTTGGGTGTGAGCCTAGGAGAGGCAGGGGCCCTTAGAGCTTTTTCTATCCACTATTCCTGCAAGGTAAAGCTGACAGGTTGGCAGTGCCTGTCCACTGTTGCAAAGCCTGGGGTGAAAGGCTGTGAGCATCTCAGGGCGTTCTTGCTGAACTGTCCCAAATACCCATCTCTGTTTCAATGCACTTTCCATTCCAGAAGCCAACAAAATCCTGCACCAGCACCTTGGGGCCCCTGAAGAGCGCCTTGCCCTTCATATCCTCAGGACTCAGGGGCTGGTCCCTGAGCACGTGGAAACAAGGACTCTGCACAGCACCTTCCAACCCAACATTTCCCAGGTGAAGGAGAAGATCCAGCATCCTAATGCAATGGCTGACACAGATTTACCTCTTGTATCATGATTGAATACTTGCAGATATGTGAGAAGTAGAAATGAAAGTCAAATTAGCTTCATCCCAAAGGGGAATGTATTGTACAAATTTTCAGGGCATTCACTAAATGCCAATGGAGATCGTCTGTGACTCATAACAAACTTGAACCAGGCTCTCCCTCTTGTCCCTGTTTCTCTGAATATATTTAATCTGCCTTCTTGCTGTGATGACCTTCTATGAGTTTAAATATTACAGATAGTTCCTGAGTGTTTTTGTGTTGTAGCTCCATCTAGTTCCAAATGTATAGGGACTGGCTGTCCCAACCTGGAACAATTGTCCACCAGAGGACCACTCAGCTGTAGCCAGGAGGACAGGTTCTGAGAAAGTGACTGAGCTACACCAGACTTAGGGAGAAGTTTCCATTTGAGGAGACTAAAGAGTCAGTGAATCCCAGCCACCCCTGCACCCCGCCAGACAGTATACCCAATGGCAGGTTACAGGGACCATGTGCATGGTGATGGGGGCAAGTCAGCTCACAGAAGACAGGGAGCACTTTCCAGAAAAGCAAAGCAAGGCTTGGCCAAAGCCCAAATAATCTAAGAGGAAATTTTTCATAATGAACATTTCTAGGCCATTTCTGCAGAGATTTAGATCCAGTGAGTCTGGGTTAAGGCCAAGAATCTGAATTTTAACAAGTTCCATGATGGGTTCTGATGCAGGTGGCTAAGAGATCCCATTATAAGAAATATCAATATACTGGATGCATATATTGTTAAACCTACTGCAGGACTAGGGACAAGATCATCACTGAGGAGCAGGCACAAGTGACTGGATTTACTAGGTCATTTTGCCCCTTGCTTCTTGCTTTCATTTTGTGCCACATTTTCATTTTTTCCACTTCTTGTTATTTTTCCTTCCACCAAAGACCCTATTCCTCCTCCTCTCTCCCCTCCCCCTCCTCACTTGTACAAAGAGTCTCAAGAAATGACAAAGTGAAGATGAAACTAGAGATCATTATGTTAAGCAAAATAACTCAAAGTAGGAAAGTCAAAGGATGTGTGTTCTTTCTCTTATATGTGGAAGCTTGAGAGGAAAAAGGAGAAGGAAGGTAGGGGCGGATCTTATGAAAGTCAAAGGGAGATCAATAGAGGAAAGGGACCAAGGGGTGAAAGGTGGGAGGAAGGGGATGCTGGAGAGTGACATCGACCAAATTATATTGTTATATTGTGTGCATGTATGAATACATAACGAATTTCATCATTACATACAACTCTAATGCACCAATAAAAAAAAAAAGGCAAGGGAAAAAAAGAAAAAATGACAAAGTGAGGAAGATTTCTCCCTAGGGATCCCCCAACCCATTGTCACTTCTGCCTACAGCATTAGACACAGGCCGGCTTGGTCTTCCAAGACACGTGGATGTCTCTTGTTCTGCAACATGCCTGATGTATTGTAGAGCCCTGAGCCCTAGACCTTAGTTGGAAGAGAATCAGGCTCATAGTAAAATATATCTCCTTTGAAGAGCTCCAGGGAATTCATTTTGATCATAATGCATTAGGAAGCCAATCTAATGGTTTCCCTGTTAACTTTCTTGAAGACCAGAATGTTTTTGTCTGAAGGCAGAGTCTACAGAACATCCAAAATACTTTGGAGACTATAAATTGGTTTGTATGGTTGATGTAGTTTTTAATGGCATTCCTAGCCTGTCTGGAAGAACATTCCAGTCAGATGAATGCTCAGTCTGTGGCGCTCGAAGAGTAGAGCAGAGTCTCACCAAGATGGCAGCACAAGTGTCAGAACAGGCCTTCACCCTTTCCTCCCTATGAGCCCCTTACCAAGTGATGGGCTCTGATGAGCCAATGGCTGCGAGCCAACACCTTTGGGGAACAGTATCATTCTTGTCATTGCTGGAGGCCCACCTTTGAAAGAGCCTTTTGTAAGTTTTTTCATTTGCATTTATATTACTATAATTTTGTATCTTGAGGTAAGTGGAGAATCTCTTGAATATCACAAAACTGAGGCTAATATCAAGTAGGTCATAGAATGACTGCAGGAGAATTGTGAGAGGGTAAAGGACTCACTTTTAAGTTGTGAGAAGGAGTGGGGGAGGGTTGTGGGTTGGGTGAGTGATGGGAAGCCCCTAATTTTACCAACCAGGAAAAACTCAAACTATGATACAGAGCAGCCATCAGAGTCCCCTGGTGAGAATGGAAAGTTGGTGACCTAAATGGCAATGCAGATATAAGATTAATCTTGGCTGGCTCTCCTCCTCTTATTGCTGTCCATCTGGACTAATAGATTAGCAAGTTTGAAGCTCTAGTTTCATTTAAGAAATATGATAGATGATTATGGTTCTACTACTCATAACTTCAGTCTTCTTTTCATCTTTTGGATGGTTTAGGGCAAACTTCAGATGTGGGTGGATGTTTTTCCCAAAAGTTTGGGTCCACCAGGGCCTCCTTTCAACATCACACCTCGGAAAGCCAAGAAGTAAGTAATCTTGAGACCCTGCTGTCCTGGACTGGGGGTTTAGTCCAGGACCAGAAGAAAAGTAATTGGAAAATGTGCTCCTTTCAGATACTACCTACGTGTGATCATCTGGAACACCAAGGACGTTATCTTGGATGAGAAGAGCATCACTGGAGAGGAAATGAGTGACATCTACGTCAAAGGGTGAGGTGGCATGCAGGAACCTTGGAACAAAACAGATGTCCTCCTTCATTGGTTACCATTAGCTTAGATGCCTGCTCTAGGATTCTTGGCTGCCTGAAACTATTTAATCTTATTAATGTGATCTGCTTCAGAAACTCTAGGAAAACACAGATGGGAGAAAGGGCAGGAAAAAAAAAGATAAAATTATATGGACCTTGTTTATGAGCATAAGTAGCTAATGACTTCAAAAACTGATATTCATTCCTTTATTTCTCTTTCCAACAAAGTAGATATTCTTCAGGTTATTAGGCAAATATATTATTTCTGAGACATCTTAGTCCTCCGATACTTTGGATAACTAGCTTCAGAACATAAGTAAAGCTTCCAAAATTTATTTTTCTCTATATTTTATTACCAGCAACCAATGTCAGGAAAAGGAGGAAACACTGGCAGATTTTTTTAAAGAAAATCATTCCTCCCACCATTTCCTGAGTGTTTCCAGTGTGTAAAATGCATAGTTGTTCATTACTCTCTTACTCATATAATTTATTTTCAAACAGTCCATGTTGATGTTACTTTCTTGTTATGCCTTGATCAGAGATGTTGAGTGCAATACAGCATAATGATTAAGAAGCCAGTCTTTGACTGGGCGTGGTGGCGCATGCCTGTAATCTGAGCAGCTCAGGAGGCTGAGGCAGGAGGATCAAGAGTTCAAAGCCAGCCTCAACAATGGCAAGGCACTAAGCAACTTTGTGAGACCCTGTCTCTACATAAAACACAAAATAGGGCTGGGGATGTGACTCAATGGTTAAGTGCCCTGGAGTTCAATACTCAGTACCAAAAAAAAAAGAAGCCAGACTTTGGAATCAAATTACCCGGGTTGAAATCCAGGTACCTTCCCTGCTAGCTGGGCAAGCTCATAAACTCACTATCTCTCATCCATAGAATGGAGGTAATGCTTACCTCCTTGGAATATCCAGAAGAGTCAATTACTCAAAGCATCCAGGATGTTGTCTGGCAGATGGTATGCACTACGTGGGTGTTAGCTAGAATTATTGCTGTTATTCCACATGGGCTGAGTTTGGTTCTTTGCTACATAAAAGATAAGACTTATTGAAATGTAATGTATTCATAAAGTGAGAACAAAGTTTCACTTATCATCCCGAGTGACCTTCAATCAAATCTTAGTTCAAGACATGATTATTATTATTTAGGTTCAGTGTAAACAGGGAATATTTCATCAAGTTCTTCATTATTCTTTCTCATTTCAAGATCTCATTACCATTCCCCAAGGAAAACTAATCCCAGCTAATTATATATATGCAAATTTATTTGACTATCATAAGCATTACTTTTTTTTCAAATCAAGAAACCAAATTCAAGTAATACTGGATTGAGGGAAAATTCTTCTAATCAAAGAATAAAGCTCAACTTAAACCATGTAAAGTTTGGAATTAAAGTGTAAATCCTAGGGTGCTAGGGCTAGGAGTATAGCTCAGTGGTATAGCACTTGCATAGCATGCTCAAGGCCTTAGTTTTGATCTTCAGCACTGGAGAGAGAGAGAGAGAGAGAAAGAAGTATTATATGCAAAGCTATGATGCATGCACACCAATACATACAACTAGAGCTGTACATATTTGCTTAAGTTGTCTTAAAATTAAATGTGAAAAGATTTGCCAAAAAAGGGAGGAAGCACTGCCAGGGTGAGCGATCTGGGAAGGAATAATGGTGACACTTTAAGAATGGGTCAGGAGGTGAAGCCATCAAGGTCATAGCCAAGAGAATGTAATCTCTCTTCAGTGAGTTAGTTGAAAAGTTAACAGTCAAAAGGAATCTTTCAACCAACTTATTTAGTTAAAGGAAAATAATTGTAGTTGATGGGTGTTAATACAACTACTAAAAATAGGACTTAATGTTAGAACACGACATTATAGTCCCCATGGTCCTTTGAGGCAGAGCAACAGGCGGAGACTTTGGAGTCAGACTGACCTGGGAGTATACTTAATTCCATCAGTCACTAGCCCTGTGAATTTATAAAAGTTAAATCCTCTCTGAAGCTCTGTTTCCTCATCTGTAAAATGGAGATGGTTGCACAGTTGTTGAGAATAATAAACACATGCGAAGTACCCAGTTCATAAATGATGATCATAAACCTGAGTTAAGGATTTCACACTTCCCATTCTGCCCCTCCAAGCCATGATTCCTCCTGTCCTCATGTTGACCATGTGCAGAGAGTGCAGATGGGAAAGGAGGCTCAAAGAGCATCACAGCCAAGCCTACCTCCTACCAGGCCTGGTCCAGGCATCGGTACTTTTAAAAGCTCCCTGGTGATTCTGATGCAATTCTAATGCACAGTGTTGAGAGCCAGACATGCTTCCTACCACTTTGCCTGTCTAAAACTGAATGTCGCCACCTGGTTCCAAACCAGGACTCTTCCCAGTAGCAGACAGTTGTGACAACAACTTCCTTCTGATCTCATTCATTCATTCCTTCAACAGGTATTTATTTAGTGTCTACTGTGTGCCAGGGATAAGCAAAAGGAAACATTTCAAATGTTACAAGTCAAGATGTGAATTTGTTACAGAAATGAATGCTCATAGATAAGCATGTGAAAGTAACAGCTTACATCTTCATTGCTGGTCTCATTAATAAGATCATAGTGAATTTAAGAATAATAAAAAAGGAAGATGCAAGATTACTTGATTCATGCTTTTTGGTGGGGGTGTTGCTTAAGTAAGATATGGGAAAGGAAATGCTAACATTTTGAGCTAACTCGTATTCATTGAGCCTATCAGCAGTGATGACAGATGCTAATGAGTCATAGTTGTAAAGACAAAAATCATAGCCAGCAAGCTTCAGTGTACCCAAAATAGAAGCTATGTTGTTGATATTTTCCAGAAAACCTTACCTTAGCCCTGTTAACTGAAGTCTAAAGGGTTTCCTGCTTTGGTTTTAAAGGAATTATATTTTATTTGGCTCTAACCTGTGTTGGATGCAACAGAGAGCCTTCCCTTTATAAATCACCCCCAGCTCCATAGATAACTGGAACCTGCCCAAGAAAAGTGCATTAATTCTCTTGCTCTTCACGCCCCTAATCACTGCACAATTTTGTGGCTAGATTACTTGTCAATCATATCAAGCTAAGTCTGTTTGCCTCTGCTTTTCAGCTGGATTCCTGGCAGTGAAGAAAACAAGCAGAAAACAGATGTCCATTATCGGTCCTTGGACGGCGAAGGAAATTTTAACTGGAGATTTGTATTCCCGTTTGACTACCTCCCCGCTGAACAACTCTGTATCGTTGCTAAAAAGGTGAGCTCTGAAATGTGCGGATGGCAAGTGGATTCATGGGCCTTCTTTAGCTCAGATATTCAGGGAAGGTCCAAGCTGGTAAGGACTTTGAAGGTCACTAAATCCAGCTCCCTCTTGGTACAGATGGGGAATCTGAGATCCACAGAGATGTAGCTACTTGCCCTTGCCCAAGGTCACACAGCTAATTTGTGTAATTAAGAAGTATATTGGGGGGGGGGCTGGGGTCGTGGCTCAGTGGTAGAGCGCTTGCCTAGCATGTGTGAGGCACTGGGTTCGATTCTCAGTACCACATATAAATAAATGAATAAAATAAAGGTCCGTCAACAACTTAAAAAAATATATTTAAAAAAAAGTATATGGGAATTTAACTGGAGGTTTGTGTTCCCATTTGACTACCCCGCTACCAAACAAATTTCTTCTCCCTAACATATTTCATAGGGCAAAAGATAAAGGGGAGAAACAAGAGTCTTATCAGAACATACAACAATCCATGTGTGGTTTTTGTGTCATGCGGAAACTGATTTTTCCCCATGACAGGCAGAATCAAGCAGAGGCCAAATATTAAATGTCCTTTTTAATCCCCCTTATTAAGCCTCAGCATCTGCCTCACCTCCTTCAGAAGCACTTCCAGGAGGGCTCAGGGTCTTTGTAGTCTTAATTAGTAAGAATTTCAGTTACTGAACTCAACTCAAATTGGCTTAGACCTAAAAAGTGATTTATTGGTTCACATTCCTAAAAATTCCAGTGTTGGCTGGCTTTAGGAACATCTGGATCCCACGCAGAAGTGGTGTCTTTAGACGCTGGTCCCTCACTCCCTGCCCTCTGCTCTGCCTTCCTCTGTGGGCCTCACGTCTAGGCAGGCTCTTCCCTGGTGGAGGCAAGAGGGCAGCCGGCAGCCCCAGCTCACATCCTGTTCTCTCAGAAAACCTCAGCAGAAAGAGAAAAGAGTCCCCAAGGTACCAGCCAGCATTCTGGAACTGAGCATCGCTGTCTCTGCCTGTCTGAGATCATGTGCCCTTGTGATTCAGTGCTCTGATTGGCTAAGCTCGAAGTTGGTAATACAATCCAGATTGAATAGATTGGAGAAGGAGGTGCTTTCATCAAAAAATGGGGCCTGAAAGCTGGGTGGACAATAGCAGATATCCTCCCTCCTACATTCCATGGCCCCACACACCCCATCAAAACATACTTGCCAGGCAGAGGATGTAGCTCAGGATAAAGCACTGGCCTATGAGGCCCTGGGTTCAATCTCCAGCACCACACACACCAAAAATCCAACCCTCTGCCTGTGTTCCGTTGGGTCAGGCTCTACTCAGTGCTGGTCCTACTGAGTGCTGATGCTATGGTGAACACTTTTTCTGTGCCAGGTGAGATGGACGTCTTGAAAGAGGACTTGCTAGAGGCACAGAGGTTCAATATGATATCTAATTGCATACACTTTCAAATGATGGGGCAGAATGGCACAGGTTGGCAGAATGACCTTATTTAACCTTAGGTCAAGTTAATTTCCCTATTTGCCCACATCTAGAGCTGGACCTCCCATGCCCTGAGTGGTACTTGGAGCATAACACCACAGGACAATCAAAAGGATTGTAAGACAGTAGCAGAGTGGGTTTCCCAGTCCCTTCAAGTCAGGCCTTCTCAGCCCTGCAAAGGACAACATTCCAGGAATATGAAAAACAAGATAAAACCAATGATCTTTATTCAAATTCCCAAAACACTGGGTGTATTCTGTCCACCAGGGCCAGAGGAGCTTAGTCATAACTGGGCTGTGGAGGTGTTATTCTTGGTTAGTATTGTCCGAGCAGAGGCAATGCTCAGAGGTGAGAACTTGAAGACCCTTTCCTAGTCCTCCCTCCACTACTTCTAGTGTGAGATCTGAGGATCTTAGGTGACCAAAAGCATGCAAATGCCAGAAATATTTTTCAAAACCCAAAAATGTTAGGAGTGTGTGTGTGTGTGTGTGGGTATGTGTATATGTGTGTGTGTGTGTGTGTGTTTTACTGGGGAATGAACATAGAAGTATTTTACCACTGAGCTACATCTCCAGCCCCTTTTATTTTTTATTTTAAAGACAGGTCTCGCTAAGTTGCTTAGGGCCTCACTAAGTTTGAGGCTGGCTTGAACTTGCAATCCTCCTGCCTCAGCCTCCCAGATAGCTGGGATTACAGTTGTACACCACTGCACCTTGCTTAGAATGTTTTAAATCTGCACTGATAAGAGAGTGGAATCGGGGGGCTGGGGCTGTAGCTCAGTAGTAGAGCTCTTGCCTAACATGCATGAGGCACTGGGTTCAATCTTCAGCACTACATATAAATAATAAATGAATAAAATAAAGATCCATCAACAACCAAAAAAAAAAAGAGAGAGAGAGAGTGGAATCTGGTCCCCTGTCTCCACTATATGTTAATTAAGAGTACACTCTGACATCAGGTGTAGGGTGAGTGGAAGGTTTGCTGCACAGAGGTAACACCCCAGTAGGTGCTGCTGCGGGCTGGCCTAGAACATCTGGCCTTAGGAGGATAACCTGAGCAGGCCATAGTGGCCTTCAGGAGGAAGATCAATCTCTCCCCAACCCCCAGAGTGGCAGTAGGAAGTCACACTGATAGGAACATGGCAGGCAATCTGCCTTTGGGAATTGCCTGGGACATCCTTTTTGTCACCCAGTTGGTGGCCTTGAGACTTCCTGGGGAGGCTGACATGGAGTGGAAGGGCCAAAGAAAGGGAGTGTCTAGGGGAGGGCGAGGGAGATAAAGGCCCAGGCCTTACTGTGGCTTCCAGGGGCCAAAGGTAAGGATTTCTGAGCTCACTAATCACTATCATTTAGGTTTGTCCATGTTTTCTCTTGTCATTTTAGGAGCATTTCTGGAGTATTGACCAAACAGAGTTTAGAGTCCCACCCAGGCTGATCATTCAGATATGGGACAATGACAAATTTTCACTGGATGACTACTTGGGTATGGCTTACTTACACTTGAATAATTCCAAGAAACTTGGCATTAGGGAATCAATTGAAACTTGGAAGTACTTGCTTAATCTCTAATACTGGTCAGTAATGGGAGAGGTGCAGGGGGACATGCCCACTGCCTGGATGTCCTCTGGACAGTGTGGCCTGATGGTGAATGTCACCCTTTCCATGGGCTCTACCCACTCTCAAGGGCTGTTGTGAGGGGCTCACACCAGCTCCTGTCTCCCTGGGAAGAATCGAGTCTGTTTGTTCTGGAGACGCCACAGTCCCACCACCCCACCCTGCTCCTTGCTGACCCTCCCATCATTGCTTTGCCCTAGGTCATCCTCTGTGGCTGAAGGCACTAGTCACAGGCCACACCCAGCACCCTCCCTTCTTGGCTCCCTCTTCCTCCCACCCTTTAAACACAGCCTTCCCTGGAGTTGCTCAGGCTCTTCTCCAGCAGCCATCCCCACTCCGGTGATGTATGCAGTCTCACCTTAGTTGAAGGTGACGACGTTTCATCCTTCAGCTTTCAGCAGATTATGGCTCCTGTACCAGGATGTGTAGCCTGACCTGTCTTAGCACCTCATATAGTCCTAAGAAACTGTCACGATTATTCCCAATTTATCTTTTCACCTTGTATTTGTCTGTCACCTAAAATTCACCATAACTGAAATCAAATTCAGCATTCCCTTCCTGACCTCAGACCTTCTCTCCATGAAATTATCGTCCTGTGGGGCCCCTCCCTTTCCCAGCCACCCAGGTGAAATCACCGGAGTCCTCTGTGGCTTCTCTTCCCTTTTCCCCAGGCCCTGGCAGCCACTCAGTCCTCAATCACAACGTAATCCGTTTTATTATGCACAGTTATTTTCTTATTTCTGCTTGCTCACTTGCCAGTTCATTTTCTCTTGGCTGACCATGGCAGTAGCCCCTGACTTGCCTCTCTCCTTCCATCCTGCTAGCAGGGGCTCTTCCTGGAAGAGGAAGCATCCACCAATGGCTCTCTTACTCCTCCTTTGACCCCTCACAGCACCCAGTAAAATTCTTTTAACTTAGTGCATATTAAGAGTAGAACAAACAAATGCATATAGAAGTATGCTAGGTTATAAAAACATATGGATGGAACATTCCAGAATAACAGAGGATTTCTTCTTAGAGTTTAGATGAAGCAGTCTGATGACAAATAAGGGAATGACTATTTCAAAATGGCTAGTGAGCCAGTCACCAAAAGCAGAGACTGACAAGAGCAAGCACAGGCTCAGAAGAAGCAGAATGAGGTTAACTGTGGCTTGTGGCTCCATGATACAAAAGAGCAGTCTCTGAGCCTGACAGTTTAAAGTGAATCTACCACAACCTCACTATTGCTGCCCTCCTGGCCAGACTACTCAGACTCTTGTTCTATGACTGTGGAGCTGGACCCCACATCACAGACTCCATTTCCTTAAGAAATTGCTCACAGGAGTTCTCAAGCCCAAAAGACATTTTTCACTTCTGTGACAGTGGTACAAGAGAGTTAATGCCACCCCATTACAGAAGAGATGTGCTTCTCCAGACACTCCAATCCTGGCCAAGATTATCAGTCCCTGGTGAGGATTTTCCATTGAGTTATGTTCCTTCAAAAGCTCCCATTCCTGAACGTGAATGTTCTGTGGAGCTTCCCATGTTCCAAGCACCCGTTGTCTTTACCCAAAGCCAAATGACCTCACTCTTCAGGGCAGCTCAGAACTAAAATGAGTAAATTTCAAATACAAGGTCCCTGAGTTCAGTGGAAATTTTGTCTATTGATGTTTAATTGCTTTGAATTTATAGAAGAACACTGTTTATGCTCATGTCTTTGAGAAAGAAAACATGTAGTCCTCTGTGAGAGGCTGAGCAGTGGACCGTTATTTCTTCTGCCATTTTCCATTCTATCTGGAAAGAATTTAAAAGTCTATCGCTGTCTCTTTCTCTAACTCACCCATCACCTGTTCAAAATCACTGTCTGCTTCTCCTCTGACAAGAACATTCTGTTCCCTTGTGAACAAAAGCTGATCCACTTGAAGCTCATTTGGACTTCATGTTGTTTCCTTGGCTAGGTTTCCTGGAACTTGATTTGCATCACACGATCATTCCAGCAAAATCATCAGAGAAATGCAATTTGGACATGATTCCAGACCTCAAAACCATGAACCCCCTTAAAGCTAAGACTGCCTCGCTCTTTGAACAGAAGTCCATGAGAGGATGGTGGCCATGCTATGCAGATAAAGATGGCTCCCGGGTGATGGCTGTATGTATTCCCTGGTTGGGATTGTTTATTCCTCTTATCATTTAGGTTTTGCTCTTTATCAGTAGATGTACTCCAGGTAAGATAGGGCAGTGTTAAATTGGTTAAAATGTTTGTACCTGGGATTATAAGAAAGGGTGGGAGGCATGTGAGTATATGTTTGAAGGGGGAAGGAAGGTGAAGAGGTTGAAATGATCAGAACAGTAGGAGTCTAAGGGGTTGCACTGTATTTCCTTGGGACACTCCTTCCCTAGGGAAGGTTAATTTATGCTGAGCTTCTATGACTACTCAGTACAGAAAAGGAATCTTCAAATTTGAGCTTCTCTCATCAGGAAAAAAAAAAAAGTTGGAAAAAGCAGGGAGTACTGAATAAGAAGGCCATAACTTATAAGCATGTTTGGGGAATTCAAGATATATTTTGAGCCAGGCACAGTGGCACACGCCTATAATCTCAGCTACTTAGGGAGGCTGAAGCAGGTAAATCATGAGTTCAAGGACAGTTTGGACCACTCAGCATGAGTCTGTCTCAAAATTTTAAGAAAATGAAAAGAGGTGGGGGTGCAGTTCAGTGATAGGGAGCCCCTGGATTCAATCCTCAATTACACACACACACACACACACACACACACACACATACACACTACACAGAAGCAGTAGGGCAAGTTATCATGCTATGTCACAAAAGACTAGCTCATTCATTATATTTAACATTTGTGATCATTAATTATGAACCAAGTAACATGCTAAGTGCCTTACATTCATAATCTCATTTTTTTAAAATATATTTTTAGTTGTGGATGGACACACAACATCATTGTTTATTAATTTATTTTTTTATGTGGTGCTAAGGATTTCATGCTAGGCAAGCGCTCTGCCACTGAGCTTCAGGCCCAGCCCCTCATAATCTCATTTTTAAAAACAATTTTGATGTATAGTTTTCACAAAACACACTGCCCTCATTCAGAGTACACACTTCAGTGAGTTTGGGCACATGTATGCACCCATGAAACCACCACCATAATCAAGAGCCAGAACCTTCCCATCACCCCTGAGTTTCCTGTGTCCTCCCCAGTCCATTGCTCCCTCCAGTAAACCACTGATCTGCTTTCAGTCACTATAGCTTCGTTTGTATATAGTCTTATTGAATTCTGCTGACAACTCTGTGAAGTAAACATCATCTCCATTTTATAGATTCAACCACAAGCTGAGCAAGCTTGGGCAAGGTGCTAAAGTTGGGTCCCCAGCTTCTTCCTGGGGAAGCTCCCCTGCCTAAGTGGATATCAGGGTCAGTGCTTCTCAAGTTCTGAGGAACGTACTGGGCTTTTCTAGGTCCTAGAAAGTCTGTTACAATTTTAGTTAAGACAGGGTATAAAAGTGGGCATGTTTCTAGACCTCTTTCAGCCTCAAGGTCCTCCTGAGGACCATCATAGTACCTTTGAGGTTCTCATGAGCATCATGTAAGATTATCCATATAGAAGGCTTACACGGAGCCTGGGCATCCTTTAGGAACCTGTCATCAGGAAGGCAGCATTCATTGATTCAGCTAATGCACGTCAAGTACCTACTAAGTTCCAGCACTACTACACACAGTAGGCGTACAATGGCAAGCATGGAGAAACATGGCCCTGGTCTCTTGGGGCCCATAGTTAATGTTCCATACATTATTTTTAGCAGTGTCAGGTTACACTGGATCCATGTAAAGTTACAGAGGAAGGTGTGTGAGACGGCGAGGAGATTGATGTGAGGATGTTGTAATGACAGGGATATACAGAACAAAAAGCAGGGAGGAGAGAGCAATTCGTCCTTCCAGTTTCCCACATACAGTTAATTCAGAAACACACGTGGAAGAGGAAATGTGGAGAACTCTCTTGAGAAAAATTTCAGGCAATCTAAGGATTGTTTTACAAGAATAAAAATCTTTGCTTGGGGAATACTCCTTGGGTTGAAATAAAAATATTTGTGAAACGTGATGTCATGTGTTTAACCTGTTCTGCTTTACTGAAGGGGAAAGTCGAGATGACATTGGAGGTCCTCAATGAGAAGGAGGCCGACGAGAGGCCAGCCGGGAAGGGGCGGGATGAACCCAACATGAACCCCAAGCTGGACCCACCCAAGTGAGAGGCCCTCTTTGTTCTCCTCCTTGTCTGATCCCCAAACACCTGCAGTTTGAAAGCCCCCTTTCTAATACTTAGTGGATTAGCTGTTGTGCTAATTCTGTACGTGAAAGTGGAGGCCTTGGGGTGGGGGTGTGGAGAGGTGGGCGATCTGGCTTCATTTTAACCATTCTCCTTCTCCACAAACCAAAGCTAAGTGTCCTCAGCATCTTAGGAGGCCATGAAGGGTCCCTGAGCCTTTCTCCGCCAACTACAGAGAACAGCATCTTTTCCCGGCTTTATAAATGTCATGAGTTATTCCTGAAACTGTGTTATGCTCTGAGGCAAATTTGTCCCTCCCACATTGGGCAGGTAATACCATATTTCTGCATTTCAGCCGACCCGAGACCTCCTTCCTCTGGTTCACAAACCCTTGCAAGACCATGCGGTTCATCGTGTGGCGCCGGTTTAAGTGGGTCATTATCGGCCTGCTCATCCTGCTCATCCTGCTGCTCTTCCTGGCTGTGCTCCTGTACTCCTTGCCGGTAGGAGGCCTGGACATCTTGTCTTGGCTCTGTGTGGGTGTGCACTGTGTCTGGGCATCTAACTTGGTATTTGCCTGGACCGCTGGTCAGAAGAATGGTCCACTGAGCAGTTCTAGTGTTGCAACTCTGCTGCTTCTGGAAAATCTAATGCAATGTATCCAGTGGTTAGAACTGTGTTCTCAGGGCTTCACAAATTATAGGCAGAACTTTATGGTCTGAAAGGGAAAAAAAACAACATCAACTGGGAATTAGAGGAGAAAGCACTCAGGACTTTATCATGTTTGTCTGGACCAGCGGCACTGTTTCCAGCTAACCTTCCTCCCTTCATGCTTTATTGTTCCAAACCATCCTGCACCCTAACTGCTTGTCCTGGCATTCAAGGATCCCCAATTTGGACTTGTTAAGGTTCCTACAAACCCCATACTCTACCCAACTACATAGTTGACCCCAAACACTTATTGCATTTACCTATCTGGATCCCTTTGCCCACAATTTGCCTATGAAAATCTCATTCTCTAAAGCCCATGTCACCTATAACCTCTCCTTAAATTTCCCTTAATCACTCTGTGATAAATGGTAGTCCAGATGGAAGATCTGGCCACGTGCATAGAAGTTGCACCTTTACTCTTCCATTCAGGGGATTTATTGAGCATCTACCATAGGCTAGGAGTTAGGATGTAGAGGTGACCGAGGCATGATTTCTGCCCACTCCATAAAATAGGATCAACCAGGCATATGACCAAGTACATTCCTGTGGGAGGCAAGTGGTTATTGAGCAAATAACCGCAGGAGCCCACTGCTGAGGACGTATTCATAAAGCGGTAGGAGGGTGGCATTTTAAATTCAGTTTGGTGAGTGATCAAGGAATGGTCCAGGCAGAGGAAACCATGGGCAGCAGCGAGGTGAGTAGCACTGACAGCTAAGAAGACATTCAAAAACTCTGACTCCAGTTCATGTCAATCACAATACACATGATTTTGTGTTTAGTTACATAGTCCTACAGGCACAATAGCAGTTTTGTTTATTTCAGTGTTGGGGATCAAACCCAGGGCCCTGCACATGCCAGGTATCGGCTCTACCCTGAGCTGTGCTGCAGTCCACTAGCAGCTTTATGTCTTCATCGCCCCATGTAAAACTTCCATTTTCCAGTTGTAGAAAATCCAATCCATCTTGACCATTAAAAAAACCTCTGCGCAGTTATTTCTTTTTTATATTCTATGGATGTAAACTGGTGGTTCTCAACTGAGGGTAGGGTGTTATCCCCCAGCTGACATTTGGCAAGCTCTGGAAACACTTTGATTGTCACCTGGGGAGTTTTCTGGCATTCAATATGTAGAAGCCAGGGATGCTGCTGGACGTCATGCGGCGCACAATAGGCCCTGCTACGACAAAGAACCATCTGGAGCCGGGTGCGGTGGCGCACACCTGTAATCCCAGCGGCTCTGGAGGCTGAGACAGGAGGATCGTGAGTTCAAAGCCAGCCTCAGCAAAGGCGAGGCGCTAAGCAACTCAGTGAGACCCTGTCTCTACATAAAACACAAAATAGGGCTGGAGATGTGGCTCAGTGGTCTAGTGCACCTGAGTTCAATCCCCGGTACCAAAAAAACAAAGAACTATCTGGTCCTGAATGTGAGTAGTGCCAGGACTGAGAGATCTTAACTTAAATATGCTTTTGAAATTTATTTAACTTTATATGTATATACACATACATACATATTATATATACACACACACACGTACTCTTTCATATGCTGTTTCTATTTCCTTTTTAGAATTATTTATCAATGAAAATCGTGAAGCCAAATGTTTAACAAAAGTGAAGACAACTTTTCAAGAGTCATCCAGCAACGAGGGAATCCTGTGTCTGCTTGTGGACCAAATCCATGCGTGATCTGGTCTGCGCCAGAGGCTCCAGCCCAGCAGCGTGCTACACTACTTGACCACACTAAATCCTGGAAAGTCAGGCCAAAGAGCAACATTTTTTACCTTATTACTTTTTGAAGTATTAAAAGTTATATTTTCTAAAGTTTTAACCATATTTTTCAGAGTATTTTTCAAGGTGGCTGGTTCCATTGTATGTGTCCTCCATTCTCTGATTCAAGTTTTGGAAGTTGCTCGAATGGAATTTGAAAATTTCCATATCTTGACATCATATATTTCTTATCTGAGATCAAGAAAAAAGACTGTGCATTATAAAAACAGCTAGAATAGAGTAATTCTTACTTATGCCACAACCATTGTTTTGATATTTTATATGGATAAACATCATAAGACTCTCTTCAATCTCTGTGATGAATGCAAATAAAACTACTTCACTTTTTACACATAGCCCTTTGTTCTATCTGTGGGCCAAGTTGGGAAGTTTCTAGCCCAGTGGTCTCGTGGACCGAATGCCACAGCACACCACTGGACCATAAACTCTTGGTAGAGTGTGCTACAAAATTTTGGCCAGTGAGTCTAACTGAGGCTAATATAAGATAAGATCAAACATGTAATAAAGGTTCTTAATCAGTGCACAGCATCATTGTAAGTGCTTTATGTTTATTAACTCAATTGGATCCTCAAAGTAATCCTACAAATTTAGGTAACATGATTAAACCCACCTTATAGTTTTGGGGTTTTTTTAAATGAAACAAAGAGTTTAAGTAACTTGCCCAAGGTCGCACAACCAATAAGTGATAGAGCTGGGATTTAAACCCAGGTACTCTGGATTCTTCTCCTTGACATCTCTTAACCACCATACTGCACCCTCAGAGAGAGGTTAAGAGAAACACAGAGCTGAGGTAGTCAGATAATGAGTGACAGGAGCAGCACAATGTAACTCTCTGCTAGCACCAAAGACACTAGCATGCTTGTGAGAACATTGTTAACATATTAAGAGATCAGGGTGAGATCAGAAAACAGTTCTATTTCAACAGCAACCTGGGACTGAGGGGAGCAAGAATTGGTGCCATAATGATGATGCTTTTAGACATTTTAGATTAACTGATACTATGAAGGTGACTGTTGGCATTATTACTAAGGTGTTGCACTTTTTTTTTTCACATGGGTGATCAAACCCAGGGCTTCATGTATGCTAGGCAAGTTAGGTAAGTGTTCTGTCACTGAGCTACATCCCCAATCCACATTTCTGATATTTTAATGCCCTTCTGGGTTCTGTCAAAAGTCCTAGCAAAGTGTGTTCAGTCACAAAAACATTGAAAGCCAGGTGCAGTGGCACTCACCTGTAATCCCAGAGATTGAGTCCATGAACTTGGTATCCTCCTTCCAATGAGGCTGCTCACATCATCCACCCACATGGAGCACCACTCCCACCTTCACACCTTGAACTTCATATCAGAACCCTTGCCCTCCTTGAAGTTCCATTCAAATACCACTTTCTCCTTGACCCTTCTTAGGTCTCAAAGTGATCCTTCAATCTCAGAAGTGGACAAATCAGTACAACCTTTCTGGAGAAATACGTATAGTAGCCTTAAAAACACAGGGTATGATAGTGCATGCCTGTAATCCCAGCAATTTGGGAGGTTGAGGCAGTAGGATTGCAAGTTCAAGGCTAGCCTGAGCAAATTAGTGAAACCCTATCTCAAAATGAAGAATAAAAATGTTCATGTATACAGGGAAAGATTGAATATATGGTAAAATAATATATATTGGTACAAGAATAAAAAAACATCAATTTTTCTAGTTTTGTTATTAGCACAAGAAAATGCTGGTGTATGAGCAATAAAAAAAGAAAATACAAGTTTACATTAAGTAAGGACACAAATGTGTTTGTATATATATAAAGAAATATATCAAAATAGTAGAGGTACAAAGAGTTTATGCAAAATTTACATTTGTGCATATTTAAGTAATCATTTATAAGTGTTAGTCAACATCGGAGGTTCACTTTTTTCCCCCTATAAAACCATGAACTCAAGTTTGACAAACATTGCTATCCTTTGTTTCACTTGGCGACCATGTAGGTATGGCTCATCTTCACAACTGATGTAAGATCCTTGAGAGCAGAAGTAACACCTGTAAAATCTGCACACTAAGGCATCACAGAGCAGCAGGCCTGGCGTTTCTTCCTGGACCATGCCTTAGACTCATCCAGCACATGAGTAAAATAATGCTACCTCAACTAATTGAGGTGAGGACTAAATGGAATCCCTTACATAAAATGCCTTATCAACATGGACAGCCAGGAGATGCTCAGTATGAGATAGCTTTAGGTGTGGCATGAGACTCCACAAAGTCAGATGTCTTAGTTCCAAAAGCAGAACTAAGAACAGGTTCTTTTCCCTCTAACCAGGTGAACCTTTAACAGGAAACAGGCTCACTAGACTAGAGGAAAGCCAAACCCAGATAAAAGTCTGTCTCCTACCTTCCCAAGACCCAGAGGAAGGAAGAAGGATCCCAAGTTCAGGGATTAGGAAAAGAGGTCAGCTCTTAGCCAGGCACAGTGGCACATACCTATAATCCCAGAGGCTCTATAGGCTGAGGCAGGAGGATTGAAGGTTGAAAGCCAGCCTCAGCAATTTAGCAAGACTAGCAGCAACCTAGTGAGACCCTGACTCAAAATAAAAACTGTTAAAAAAGAAAAAAAAAAAAAGGTGGGGGGAGGGTGGGGATGTTGCTCAGTGGTTAAACACCCCTGAGTTCAATCCCTATACCTAAATAAATAAATAGAAAGGTCAGCTTTTGCCACTCCAGGCCCTGCTGTGCAGGTTCCCAGGGAGTTCCGTGGGGCAGGCTCACTGGCATTGTTCCAGTGGAGCAGAGAGAATGTGTCCTGTTTGTTACTTTGGGCTGTTGCAATAGAACCCCCACTAAGGGGCTGACAGGATGCTGCTCTCGCTCTTGTTAAGAAGGGCCAGCTACCCACAGGTGATGCCCCCAGGCATCCATATGCTTCCAGCCCTTTCAAGTCATATTGTACCTATACCCAAACTATTACTCTTTGAACAACATTGCATCATTTTGCTTAGACCTTACCCGAAGCTCTGCAGCTTACCTTTCCTTTAGGTGACACTCTGAGGACGAAAGGGAGACAGTATTTTTTTTTTAAATTGGTATTTTCTTAGAGCAAAAGTAACTTTAGAGCATTGTTCCAGGAAACGATGTCATTTGAAATTTTTCATCATGGCTACGGCACTGGCACAGACCAATCAGAATGGATACTTCAACACATCACAATAGATAACGGCTATTAAAAATGAAACAAAGCAAAAACCTAGAATGGCCATGCCAGTATGCGCAGGCTGAATATTAGCCTTTGTTCCAGGGAGCCCCACCAATGCGCTCTCCACAGTGCCTCGCTCAGGAAACAGCTGCTAAGTGGACAAATAAATGGCTGAACAGAGTCTTTTCCTTCGCTGCCTTCACTATACCTAACTGGAATCCATTAGTGTCCATCCTTTGAGTAAAGGGCAGCAAAGCTCTGTTAGGGATGAAATATTCCCATGCAGAGCATTGAGCTGGGCTTTCGGGATACACCTCCTCTCCCTCCTCTCCTCCAGAAAAAGCTTCATCTTGTCAAAAGATAATGGCCCCTCAATTGAGGTTGTTAGCCGCCTGGTGACCTATAAATGATAGCTAAAAGCTGGAACTAATCACAGTCCAGTCAGATTGTCGTTTCACTGTGAATTAAATAACACTTAGTCCTAACTGACTATAGCAAGTGTCACCATTAACGTTGGGGCCTTCATTAGGAAAATAAATCTCCATCAATGCCATGGGGTGACGGGGAACTGAAAATTCTGACAGGCGAACACTTGATTTTGTTTTGTTCTTCCTTTCTCATTATAAGGCCGGGGGCGGGGGGGAGGGGCTTCATAATTAGACCTTCATGTTGCTTTAAAGAGCTATTTGAAAGGTGGACTGAAAGGAGTTCTGAAATCCATCCTGGAGCAGGAAGGAGCTAAGTTGTCTGGTTTTCCAGGTGCTGGCCGAATGGTAGCTCTTTGCCCTTCCAGGTTCACCCTGGCTCAGAGGGCTGTTTGCTCAAGGACCAGAGCTGCCTCGTTTCACTAGGGGAGCAGATGTTATTACAAACACTAGAAGGTAAGCGTACTGTTCAGAAACTGCCCTTTCAATTCAGAGACACAGAGAGAGCTAGCACAAAGTACAACTTGCCTATCATAGGGAGAACCAACAGTGAGAGTGATTTCAAAGCTTAAAATCCCTCTGATTCCAATATTTCATGTTAAATAGATTCCTTGGTGCAGCTGATACATCCAGTACCCTGAACCATATGCACACCGCTTCTGAAGGCAGATGGGAATTCCAGTCGGGAGAATGCTTTTTACAGTCTGCTTGATGTGGAAAGAGTTCATAATGGAGTCGATGTTGTAAATAGATTAAGCACCCGCCATCTCTGCAGCTCAGTCCTGTGTTTGTTCAGCGCTGAATGAAAACTCCCTAATCTTGCTTAGGTTAAACATGATGAGGTCCCAAGAAAGATCAAAGGCAGGCTACTTTTCCCTTGGATATACATCCATGAAATGAAACACCAGAGTTCATGAAGTTCAACAAAAACACAAAAGAAACGTGTAATGCGGACTAACTGCAAAACCTAACGAGTCGGGGACATAATGAAAAACGCAGGCCCACCATGCGTTTTTCACTCATACTCCAGAGGCGTGGGCTTGTGGGAGATGCAGACTCCAGGTTTTTACCATTTGAATCAACTGAATGAGTATATGAAATTTTTAAAAAGCTATAATTTTTTTTTTTTAGAAACTCCCTCACATAATATTGAATGCTTCTCAGGGTAACCAACCTAATTTTGCCAAAATTTATCTCAACTTCTTAAAAAGGCTCTTTCAGTCCTTGACTAGTATTAATGTGCTACTTCCATGTGTTTTCACAAAATCCTAGAGCCAAACCTATAATCCTCTCCCATCATATTTCAGCAAAGTCCTGCCCTGGTAATTATCAGAAGGAGGACCAGGAATATCCAGCTGGATTCCGATGTGTCACGGCAGCCTCTCAGATGAGGTTTCACCTGGGTCAAGGGATAAACAAAATAAATTGATGGAATCCTGTCTTAGAGCAGCAAGAGCAGGGGGTCGGGGGATTCCAGACGTCTGGAAGCCTGTGAGCTCACCCCAGCTTGGTCACAACATAACCCTGTGACTTGGAGCATCTCCTCTGGGGGCCTCCATTTCCTCATTTGTGAAAATAAGCCCTGAATTAAATAATCTTGTCAGCCCCTATGTGGTTTTATGGTTCTAATTCTCTGTAACTCCATTTCCTTGTATGTAAGATTGAGACAATAACCCTCATAGATACTTCATAGATTGTGAAGATAAAATGATTTAAACTATGCAAAGGAAGTAGGGTACTATGGGGCATGACTATAATCCTAGCTACTCAGGAGGCTGAGGCAGAAGGATTGCAAGTTCAAGGACAGCCTCAGCAACTTAGTGAGACCCTGTGGGCTTGGGGATGCAGCTCAGTGGTAGAGCCCTTGCCTGGGGTGGGGGTGGGGGATCTTTCCCTTTTCATCCTAATCATGATCATCATTACTAGGGAGCAAGAGCAGCTAAACAAGTATAGGTCACAGGGGGACAGATGTGTTCTGCTTTTGAATGGTAGCCTTAGAAAGGGATGCAAATCATCACTATCCCAAATAAATCTGATTTTCCCTCAAGTTTTAACTGCAACAATCCTAACTAAAGGAAGCAGGTAGGTGCCCGGAGTGTAGCTCCATGGTACAGCACCAACTGAGCATGCAGGAGGCCCAGGGTTCAATCCCTAGTACAAAAAGTAGGATTTTGTGATACAGCAATTCTACTTCCGGGTGCATATCCAAAAAGAATGAGAGCAAGGACTTGAAGAGATCTTTGTCTCTGTATTCATAGCAACATTATTCACAATAGTAAATAGATGGAAGCAACCTGCTATGGACTGAATATTTGAGCTTCCCCACCATCAAAATTCATATATTGAAATCCCAACCCTGAAGAGTTTGGTAATTAGGAGGTGGGACCTTTGGGAAGTAATTAGGTCATGAGGGTGGTGGCCTCATGATTATTGAGGATTAGTGCCTTTATAAAAGAGGCCCAAGGCAATTTAATGAGACTGCCTCAAAAAATAAAAAGAGTTAGCGATATAGTTCAATGGTACTGAACTATATCAATTTCCTGGATTCAATTTCCAGTACTGCAAAATAAAAAATAAAAATAAAAGAGGCCCAGGAGTAGTCCCTTTTCTTTCCCCCATGTGAAGACACAGTCAGAAGGTAGTCATCCATGAATGAGAAAGCAAGTCCTCACCAGACAGAGCATCTGCTGGTGCCTGCACTTCAGACTCCCCAACCTCCAGAACTGTGAGAAGCCCATTTCTGTTGTTTTTAAGCCACCCAGGCTATGGTATTCTGGTATAGCAGTCCAAATGGACTAAGACACAACCCAAGTGTTACATTGATGATAGAATGGATAAGTAAAATGTGGTAGCTACATATAATAGAAAATTATTTACCCTTAAAAAAGAAAATTCTGACACATGCTACAACATAAATGATCCTCAAAGACATGCTAAGTGAATCAGCCAGATTCAAAAGAACAAATATTGTATGATTCCAATTATATGTGGTAAATTGAGTAGTCAAATTCATAAGGACAGAAAATAGAATGGGGGCTGCCAGGGGATGGGGGTTGGAGGAATGGGGAGTTGTTTAATGGGTACAGAGTTTCGATTCCGCAAGATGAAAAAGTTCTATGGATGAATGGAGGTGATGTTTACACAACAGTGTGAACATACCTCATGTCACTGAACTGCACACTTAGAAGTGGTAAATTTTGTTTTATTTACATTTTTTTTTTTTTGGTACTGGGGATTGAACTCAGGGGTACTCGACCCCTGAGCCACATCCCCTATTTTTTTGTGTTTTATGTAGAGACAGGGTCTCACTGAGTTGCTTAGCGCTTCACCCTTGCTGAGGCTGGCTTTGAACTCACGATTCTCCTGTCTCAGCCTCCCTAAGTGCTGGGATTACAGGCTTGAGCCACTGCACCCAGCTTATTTTATTTACATTTTAAAACACACACACACACACACACACACACACACACACACATTACTAAGTGAATGAAGTTCCTAACTCCCATGAATTTAGGGACTTTTTTCTCTTGTTCTCTACAGAAAAGTAGGTCCTCAGGCCCCAGAGAATAGGAAACACTATTGGCTGTCAGACCAGTGAACCCCGACTCAAAGCGCAGATCACTACAGGCCTTTTGACAACTAACTCCAGTACCCCAGATACAGTTTGTTTGACCAAAATTGCCTTAAAAAAAAAAAATAGCTGCTGGGCTAGAGATGTAGCTCAGTGGTACAGTACTTGCCTAATATGCACAAAACCCTGAGGTTCAATCCCTAATATAAAAAAATAATAATTAATTAATTAATAAAGGGTATGAGCATATTTAATGCCCTGAAGATACACTAGCAATTGCTTCTTTAAAATGTAGAACCCATTTACACACACACAATCCCCGCAGAGTCTGAGAGGGTTCAAGACAGACCTGATGGCCTTTCCTCAGCCTCTCTCCATCCCTGTGGGGGGGCCTTTCCCAAGCTCTGATGGCTGGACCTGAAGAGCAGCATGGGGAGAAGAAGGACTTCACAGGTCTGCTCCGAGGACCTCCTATGGGGACAATAGTCTCCCCACTGTGTCTGGAGAGGCAGAGAAATCCTCCAATACCCTTCAAAAAAGAGCATGTACTTGGACTCTTTTCACTTAAGAATGTGATTTCTATTAAAGAACCCTCAATGTGCTTAAAATACCCTGAGCAAGGATCCTCAACTAGTAAACTAAGAACTGCAAAACTGCCTTAGAGTCTCACTGATTTTTAACTTTGCATTCCTTTTAAAAAGGGGAAGAAGGAACTTTGAGTAGCTTGAAAGAAAGAATAAAAACAAAAACAGAAGAAAAGCAAATGTGTCCATTCTGAGTCAATATATTCGCTCGGATTTAGTTTTAAAAGTGATTTGGAACTTTCAGAAAACTCAAGTGAAAACTGCCATATGATTGTGTTTACTCTGGTTGGTAAAAAATATACAGGTCCTTAGGAAAGGGAAATAAGTTATTTTTTCTACCAAATAATAATAAAAATGTCCACTCTGGATCTGAGAAAAGTTCCTACATTTGCTAAGTTTACAATCAATGTTAGCCAGTATTATTATTACTATTTCAGAGTACAGAAGTTCTTCTTATAATGACTTTTAATAAAAAGTCAGAGCATACCAAACACACAATCCTTTGAAGGATAATGTTGATATGGCTGACACGTGTACCACTAGGAAGAATTCAGCCTTTAAATTCTTTCCCAAATATTATGCATTTCCACCAGACTTTTGATAATGGGCTGGGTGGTGAGCAGATCAAAGCCTGGCTCTCTGGGGAGGTCTGGCCTCCAGGTCCCTTGCTGCAGACTGAGGACATCATTGTGAACCCTGCTTGTAGATGGGGACGGCATCCAGGGGTCGCACTGGAGGAGTGCCAGTCCCCTCTGCACTGAAGTAGATCCTAGCCAGTGTATTGGCCACGGACCCTGTCAGTCTCTGATAGTTGTACCTATTTCCAAGGTTGGCTCTCTTTCCTCAGCAATACTTCTGACATCAAAACAAAGGTGCCGGGGCTGGGATTGTAGCTCAGGGGTAGAGCGCTTGCCTCGCATGGGTGAGGCCCTGGGTTCGATACTCAGCACCACATAGAAAGCAATAAAATAAAGACATTGTGTCTATCTACAACTAAAAAAAAAAAAATTTAAAAAAAAAAAACAAAGGTGCCAGTTCCAGGGGGACATACAGAAAGCTGGTTGGGGGTCATAAATGTAGCTTAGTGCTACAGCACTTGCCTAGTATGCCTGAGGCCCTGGGTTCCATCCCAGTACTGGGGGAAAAGAAAGAAAGGAAGGCCAGAAAGAAGGAAGGGAGGGAGGGAAGGAGAGAGAGGGAGGGAAGGGAGAGGAGGGAGAGGAGAGGGAGGGAAGGAGGGAGGGAAGAAAGAAAGAGAGAAAAGAAAAAAGAAAAAAAGGAAAAAGAAAGGTGGTCAGACTGCATTCAATCTGCACTTTGGAATGGAAATCCCCAAAAAGCAGAGTATATCTCTTTTTGGTGTTAAGTTCCCAGCAATTAGTGTCACCAGCTCATCTGAGGGTTCTTTTGCTCAATTTGAGATAAAAGTCATAAAGAGGCAAGCAATGCCATCTGAATATGGCTTGACTGGGGTCTGTGCACAGAGAGACAGTGCACGGGGTGGAAATCCCAGACTGCTTGCTGAGGATACTGGGAGCAAAGTTTGTATACACCCAAAGGGTGGGCTCCCGCGGGCGTGGTCAGCTGTTATACACCCTGTCAGGATTTCTGCACGTCTTGTCAGATCTTTGCACTTAACACAGCAATCCGGACAGGCCTTAGTTTCATCTGTGCTCTGCTGGCAAAGGAAGACAGAGGCGCTCACTACCACCACCCGAGGAAGGCCTTGTATTGGTCACCTTCCGTCCTGTTGCACATGTGGGGATTGTGGGACAGCTTGGAGGAAGAGTCCACAGCTCCTGAACCTGGTCATTGCTGGAACTTTCATTTGTTTGTTTGTTTTTAAGCAGCTTGCCTTACACAGGAGACCTTGGTGTGGGAACCAAGGCCCTTTCTACTGTCTTAAGACCTCTTTGCTATAACTTGGGATGGTAACTTTGTGGCAACTCTGGGGAAGCCATGGGCAACTTGATCCTGCCAGGCATTTCAGAAGGGCCCAGACAGGACTTTTTGTGTGAGCTGAGTCTAGGCCCCTAGGAACATTCCTGGCGTTCTCCAAGGCATCTGGGGGTCAGCTCTATCACCTCCTCTGAGTCTCCCTCTGTATCCCCTCCCCTCTTCCATCTCTAGTTCTTTCTTCCTTTCTTCTTACTATTTCATACCTCCTGTCCATTTGTTTTTAGCCCCTACAGTTTCGAGTGCTGGTATAGGTGATGCTGGTCTTCAGAGCTGGGAACTCTACAAGCCCCCAAAGAAATGCAGACTGTGTCTTAGATCTTTGTGTCCCTGAGGTCTCTGGTTTTTGCCTGGCTGTTAATGAGCACGCTATACCCGGTTCTCAAATAAAATAGAAAAGCCAGCTGTCCTGGGTTCAGATCCTTGGTGCGAGGCTGTCCCTGTTTAAAGGAAAGGCATGCAGGCACTTTGGAAACTGTTACTCCCAAGTACTTGATACACAGAGAAATGGATTTATACCCCAAGGGATTTGTCAGTAGGTTTGAAGCTTTTTGCTTTGGTTTATAAAAGTATTCTAACATTTGTATTCCATTTCACAAGCCTTTTGATTTCAACAGCTTTTGATTCTGTCTAGTACTGCAAAGAACAAAAACTACTTATAAGTTTTCATCAAACAGAGGACATGTTGGATAGTCCAGCTCAAAATATAGTCTCTAGGGCATATGTGGGATTCACTGTGTGTCCCCTTCATCCAGGAGAGAGATCATTGCTGCTTCTTTCCACCCCCAGCTACAAGTGAGCCGCTTCTCACATGGACAACTCTATCAAATCTCCAAGCTAAGCAACAAAGAAATGTGTGCACGTATGAAATTCATAATAGTGATAGTTCACCTGAGCAGTTCTGGGAAGACCAGATCACATAAAAATGAGGATGCTAATAGCTAGTGAAATCACCAGTGCCCACCCCACTCACCACCTTTGTCAATCTAATCACAGTATATTCTAGGAACACACTACAGTTCTGTCCCATGGCTTTGCATACCTCTGGTACATGTACACAGGGAATGCCTAACCCCTAGTTGAACAGAAGTTTGTATTTTTCTAATCTAGCACAGCACCTTGTGCATAGTTGGTGCACAGAGATCAATAACATCTCTGTATTTAGGGACCGGGACGTAGCTCAGTAATAAAGCACTTGCCTAGCATGTGTAAGGCCCTATGTTCCATCTCCAGCACCACAAAACAAACAAGCAAACTGACAAAACAAAAAAACAGAAACTAAAGGAAGAAAACCAATAAAAACAAAAAGAAATCTCAGCATTCAGCAGCTGTGACTAATCCCCAAGCTCTTGCTGGAGAACAAATTACGGAGATTATGATGTGATTACAGTACCAATGCACTGTCACAACAGAAGAGAAAGAACTAGGAAAAGGAAAGGGTGACATAATGGCCAAGAGTTAGAGCCAAGCAGCAGGGCCAAATCCTGGTTGTCTTATGGGGATAGTGCCTCAACCTCAATAACTGTGCGTTATTATTGTGATTACGACTAATGCTTGAACAGAATAGAAATAGGTTAAGGATGACTCTGGAAATATGGTCTGATGCACTGCAGAGGAAAATATTCCAGCCTACCATTAGCCAAGGTTTCTTTGGGAGAAACGGGTGTCACTTCTGTTTCAAAATACTGCCCACAAGATGGCAGCAGTGGCCTCAGGTTCTCACTAGGGCCCAAAGGCATTCCATTCGGTCTGCATTCCATGGAACCCCACCCCAGACAGGCATCTCTGGGACATATTTTAAGTGGAAGGTGACCAGCACCGCATCTAAAAGATGCCCTTCCTTTCTGGAATTCTCTGGAAGTCTTTGACTAGACAGACAAAAACGCTCTGGCCTTGTGAAAAACTGGGAACCACCCATCCATTCATTCATTCATTTGTCCCTTCAACAAATACGTGCTGGGACCTGATTCCTAGCAGGGCTCCTGCAGAGGACAGGCAGAGAGGACCTGCTCTTTTGACCTCACAGCCAGTCACACACAACTCTAACAGGCAGATCATGTGAAGGAAACTCCCAACAACTAAACATGGCAATCCTGCAGATTGTCCTAAATATACAATTGAAGATTGAGGAGGGAAAAACAGACCACATGATAGGACCTCCACAGAGACTCCGCTTTTACACAATGACTGCAGCAGCAGGGAACTCGAAGTGATGGAAGTTGGTGGAATTAAATTATGATTGAAGGTTTTGGTCCCTGTAAAATTACTTAAGTTCTTTTCATCCTCCTCCTTTAAGTTAGAAATCTGGGCCGGCTAATGGAACCTGCCACCTGGAATGTCTGGGGCAGCCGTGCAAGGTTACATTCCAGGCTCTGAGCAAAAAAATGCCAGCAATTTGCCTTTTGTCCACTGCAAATTAAAGTAATTTTCACGCAGAGGGTTTCTCCTGCTGGCAGTGAGCACCCCAAAACACCAGATCTGTTTGTGGCAAGCCTTGACCTGGCCTTCCTGCCCAGGGCCAACACACCTGAGGCTGAAGGCATCTTGGGATGGAATCAGGGCATGGTTTTCTTGGCTCTTTTTTTTACTGAAGCACCAAACCAAGGGAGACTTAGTGGACCTGGAGGTGGGAAACAGGGCGTCTGGTCTCCTTCTGTCCCTTAGTTTCCTCATAGAACTTTCTAGAACGTGAGGTAAAAAGGCATCCCCTTTAAATAAATGTAGAGGAGGTAAATTTTTGTGTGTAGCCATCCCTACAGCTATGATGACAATAAAAAATAGCCACTATTCCTGAGAGCGCCAGGCAGACTCTGCATTAAGAACATGAAAGTGACATATCCCTCAGTCATTAAAAAGATCCTAAAGTGAAAGAAATATTACTGTCCTCATTTTGTAAACGAGGAATTTGAAACTCAGAGAAGTTTTGTGGTTGGGAGAAGGTTGCCAGTAATAAATGATAACGGTGGGATTTAAACCCTCATTTGTCAAACTCCTGGTGACTCAACCCCCATGCAGCAATCCAACTGCAGAAGTGGATAGAGAGACTTGTCTTCACCAAACCAAGAAGGGTTTGCTCCTCCACTGGTTCAGTAGGTGTTTATGGAGCACACACTCCGTTTCAGACACCGGACACGCCAAGGTGAGTGCTGTAACTGAAGAGTAGAGCGATTTCTATGCAGAGGATCTATGTTGTGATGCTGTCCAAGCCTGGAGACTAGAGATGTAAATAGGCCCTGAAGATTCTGTCCACCAAGGAGGGAGGCCACTGTCTGAGGCTTGGAGGAACACTAAATGGACAAAGTACCTTCACTTGCTGACAACAGGCCCAGTTGGCTAATTAGAATGTCATACACACTTAGAAGGCAAGCTTTATGTCCCTGAGTGCACTCGTCACCCTGGAAGGAGATGGCTCACCCTCCACTCCTCCACACATACATACAACCCAGTGTGTACCCAAAGTCAGGCCTAGCTGCAGACCTTACAGATTCTGGAATCTAGAATCTCTCCTGTCCTGCACCTTGCTCCCTCACATGACTTCCACTAGAGTCCTCCACCGTGTGACCTCATTGGGATTCTATCGTCTTTCTTCATCTGAGTCTCCTTTTTCTTGTCTATAGGACCAGATGACTTGAGGTCTCTTTCAGCTGGGATATCTGAGATATCTCTTAAAGCTGCAGTTTATGGTCCCTCTACCCTGTGCCAGGGGCTGTTCCAGATTCTTCACAATCATTACCTTTTTCAGTGTCCACAGATAAGGAAAACAAAACAAAGATACACCAAGTGACTTCTCCAAGGTAACACAAATTAGAAGCCAGGATTAGAAGCCAGGTTGATCTGTCTTGGTCCTTTCAGGCTGTTACAACAAAATACCCTAAAGTAGGTGGCTATGAACAACAGAAATCTGTTCCTTATAGTTTGAGAGACTGGGAAATCCAAGATTAACACATTAGCAGATTCAGTGTCTGATGGGGAACCCCTTCCTGGTTCAAAAACGACCATCTTTTCTTTTCTGGTGTGTGTGTTGGGGGGTGGATATTAGGGATTGAGACCAGGGGTGCTCCACCACTGAGATAAATCCGCAGCCATTTTTCATTTTTTCTTTTGAGACAGGGTCTCACTGAGTTCCTGAAGCTGGTCTCAAACTTGCAATCTTTCTGCCTCTGCTTCCCTAGTCACTAGGACTACAAGCATACACCCACACTCAGTAATATTTAATTGTGTTCTCACATGATGGAACAGGGTGAGAGAGCTTTTTGGGGTCTCTTTCATAACTACACTAATCCCACTCAGGCAGGCAGAGCCCTCCCAAAGACCCTATTTCCAAATACCCTCACATTGGCAATTAGGTTTCAACATATGGATTTGAGTAAACACAAACATTTAGTCTATAATACTGCTCCTCAAAGCCCAATATTCCTCACTGCCTCTAAAATAAAGAGGCAAAGTCTCCCCCTCATTCTTCAAATCTTTAAACCACCACCACTATCCCGACTCTTCCACTGGAAATCCTCACAGACACTTAGGCAGTTCTTACCCGCGTCCCCATCCTCCTCTACCTCCATTGGCTTTGATTCAGGACATCAGGACCTGACTGCCCGTGCCTGCCATCATCCATTCATTATTCATGGAGATGACCCCTGACCCCTTGATCTTTGACCTTCCAAGATCCTCTAACTTGCAATCTTGCCCCACTCTAGGCATCTTCTGCCACCTGCCCAACCCAGATACCACTTACATGCGATGGGAAATTTCTACCTTCAAAGTTTGGAGCTCCAAGCTCCTGATGCCCCCACAACCTCCAGCCGCTGCACAGCCAGCTAACCACCTGCATCAGGACCCAACACCCCCCTTTCCCACAGGTTCTCAGCCTTTCTCTATAGACAGCACTCCTGTCACCATTTTCCCTCCACCTGAGTCCTCTCAGCTCTCTTCTCCTGCTCCAATGGGCTTCTCAATCAACACTCTCCTTTCTAATTCCACATGCCATGATAACTCCACCAACCTCTCCTTCATCTTGTTTTTTTTTTTTTTTTTTTTTTTTTGGCACTGGGGTTTGAACTCAGGGGCACTCGACCACTGAGACACATCCCCAGCCCTATTTTGTGTTTTATGTAGAGACAGGGTCTCACTGAGTTGCTTAGCACCTCGCCATTGCTGAGGCTGGCTTTGAACTCATGATTCTCCTGTCTCAGCCTCCCAAAGTGCTGGGATTACAGGCTTGCGCCACCGCGCTCTCCTTCATCCTTTTCCTCCCAGCCTATCTCCTCTAGAGCTGTAGGTCCTCCAGGAAAGCCTTGTCTTTCCCAAACATTCCCTCTCCTCTGGCATCTTCTGACTTCTTCCTTTCCTCAAGCCCTTGCTGTCAGCCTGCAAACCTGCCCAGGTCTCCCCAGGCTTCGGAAACTTCTTGAAGTGGAATGTTGGCAATGTTCTTCTTTCCCCGTTATAGTTTTGGGAAGACTCACTCTTCACATCTGCTTTCCCCAATGTCTGACCTCTTATATCACTCCACTGAAACGCCACTCTCCAGCCACTGACAAATCCTGGTTTCCAAATCTAACTCTTTTCCTTCAGCTCTTCCTCCTTGTGACCTATTGTGAGTAGAATCCACTGTCAAGCCCAGGTCATCCTTTACTTGAGGGCCCTGCCTGTACACGGCCTCTCATTCCGAATTTCCTGACTTCGAGTCACAGTTTCCCTATTCCTTATAGGAACACAAAAACGTGTCGCAGCTCAGAAAATGACAACCCAGAGTGTGGGCCTTTGGCAGGCTGAGCACTTAGAAATGAAGGGAAGAGGCTCAAAAGCAAGACCTAACTTCCTCCTTTCCTTCTCTCCCTTGGTCCCCTTTCTCCGGGGGGGTGGGGGGGTGGGGGGGGGTCAGGCCACAGAAACTAGAATTTCTCTTTCCCAAGGCTTTCAGGGAAACTAGGCCTCCCCCTCTCCCCTCCCCCAAAGCCAGTCATAACACCTAGAAACATTGCCCTAAGTTTTCCTTGCCTTTCTATGTAAGAGTCGGCCATGAAGTAACTCTCTGACCTATCTTGTCTGATAGTAGATCATTAAGCCCTTATCCCAGAAGCCTTCTGCCCTCTACCTGAAGGAATGAATGCCACCCCGAGAGGCCTAGAAGAATCCAAACAGACAGGCCTTGCTGGGTTTTCCCTGTTACTTTGAGGTCCTATGCTTTTCGTCTAATCACGTTTTTATACAGCTGCCCATTCTTCTATTAATTCAAGAGTAACAGAGTTTTGGGGTCTTCCTTTCTGAAGGCTCCTGTGTGAAGCAAGACTTTGATTAAGTATGCTTGTTTTGCTTTTCTTTTGCTAACCTTGCTTGTGTAAGAGTGTTGACTGACACCATGAGCCTGGCTTATGGAAGAAGCACAAATTGTATGTTATCATTAGTGTCGCTTTTCTCTCTTCTGCTGTCGGAATTTCTAAATTTACCAGTCTTTATGGATCCTACCATAGCAATCATTGTAAACCTCGACCCCACCCCCACTCCCTTGCTGCTTGGGATTGAAACCAGGGGCACTTCACCAATGAGCTACATCCCTAGCCATTTTTCATTTTGAATTTTGAACAGGTTCTCACTATGTTGCTGAGGCTAGGCTCAAACTTGTGATCCTCCTGCTTCAGCCTCCCAAGTTGCTGGGATTACAGGCAAGGGCCACTGGTGGTCTGTTGTAAGCCTCTTCAGAGCAGAGATCTTTGTGGCCCCATAAAAAGCCAGGAATGTGCTTTGCACACAGTAGGTACAGAATAAGTCACTCTTGACTGCCTGGTAACCTCCAGCTATTTCCCGGCTTTTAATTTCAATAAACCACAAATGCTTTTTCCACCGTGGTCTTGGCTACTTAACGGTTTCAATCCTTTGAAAAGGAAAATGACTCCCTTATTTTTCACTTACTTACTGTGGAGCAAGAGCCCTTTGATGTTCCAAAGGCCTTTCAAGAACAACTCCTTAGAAATAGGAGCTTGGCTTTTGCCACAGGGAAGTGAACTTGAACCCCAAAGGTTGGGCTGGGACCCTGGAGTCCCAGGCAGGCCTTTTCCTTAGGGGCTCCAGACCTGACCCCAGCCTGGAGCTGGGAGAAAATGCTGTTTGCAAGCTCTTCATCCTTCTCAAAGCTGTCATTTTCGTCAGCCCCACTGGGCATTTTGACAAATGCCTTTGCTAATTACTTAATTATTTTGGCCTGTACAAGTGTGGGAGCTGTTTTCTTAAAGAAAAGAGGGCTTAAGCAATCCATTCTTATCCATGGAGGCCGGAGAGTAGCCTACTTCAATCCTATTAAAGTGTTTGGGTAACTTAGCACCCCTACCAGTCAAATTAACTCGAATACATTATAATGCAAGAATACAGAGAAGTCCTGGTTCCCCAGCCCCGCTCCAGCCAGCCCTTGTTTTCTTAGGCCTTTGGCTCATTTCTTCTATTTCAAGCTTCTTTTGCATGGGAAAGAAACGGGTGCTTATCTGCTGGCTTTCAATTAAAGAAACAATTAGGCTAAACCACAAATGTGTCTCTGCTGGAATTAGCCAGGAGTGCGAGCCTGTCACCCAGTCATCAACACAGTGGGGTGCACGGGCAACGGGAAAGCATGGAAGAGATTCCGCCCTGGGTGGGAGGTTGAACTGGAGACCCTGGGCTGGCCAGCCTCACGTTCTCTCTAAGAATCCTAGTCTCTCCAAGAAATGATCTCTTTCTAAGCATCCTCTCCTTCCAGCACTACCAAACAACACTTAGACCTCGCCACAGGCCCTGGCTGTGTCTTCTTTGAAGCCTGGAGAAAAGGCCATTAACTTTCTTTTGGCTCAGGGTTTGTGGAGGCCAAAACTCTCTCACAACCAACTCCCAAACACAAATTGCATTTTGGAAGCCTAAATGATCCAAAGTGGTCATTCACCCTGATCAGATGAACAGCCAAAGGCCCCATCCAGAAGCCAGCACGGTGCCTGGCACGTGGTAGACACCCAGTAACCCATGTGGGAAAAAAAAGCTGGTGCCCAGCCTGCCCAGGTGCCCAGCCTGCAGGGCAAGTCTGGGTGCAGTCCCCAGGAATAGTTGGAGGGGCAGGGCACTCACAGAGGGCTCCAATTAGGGTTGACCCAGGTATTTGTTTGCACAGCTGGGACCAGAGAAACTGAGCTGACCCTGGGTCTTTCTCATGAAAATGCAATGAGGGCAAAGCTGCCCCCAGTACCAACATTTTGCACATAGCTAAGGACCGCCTCATGGACGCCTCAGCTAGCTTTAGGTGAAGGGATTCTCTCCCTTCTTTACCGAGGAGGAAATTGAGACATGGAGAAGGTGAATGATTTGCCTAAAGTCACTAAGCCAGTTAGAAAACAGAAGAACCATACCTGGGCTGGGGATGTCACTCAGTGGCTGAGCATTTACCAAAGTGGTATGGGAGGCCCTCGGTTGGATCCCCAGGGCCACAAGGGAAAAAAGAAACAATGAAAACATGAGAACCATATTTTTCATTTGCTGAAGGAACTGCAAGGGTAAAATTCCTAGGAATAAATACAATAAGGAGTTTGTAGAATCCATTAAAGGAAAACTTTAAAGCTGTAATGGTTCATAAAAGTGAGAAAACATGCTCTTCTTTTGGATGTCTCCCTAAATTAACTGAGCTAGAGCTCAATGCATTTCTAATTAAAATAAAGAGACTTATTTAAAATAAAATAAAGAGACTTATTTCTAATTAAAATTAAAGAGACTGGGGAGTTGATAAAATAATATTAAAATTTACATGTGAAAATGGCTAGAAAAAACTTCAAGGAAGGCTAGTGTGGAAGGGTTATTCCTACTCAGTATCAAAACACAATATAGGGCTAAGGATATAGCTCAGTAGGTAGAGTGCTTGCCTCAAATGCACAAGGCCCTATGTTTAATCCCCAGTACCACAAAAAATTAAAATTAAAAAAAAAAAAACACACACAATATTTAAAAAGAACACAATAGCAGGGCATGGTGGCACACACCAGAATCCCAGTGACTCAGGAGACTGAGGCAGAAGGATCTCAAATTCAAAGCCAGCCTCAGCAACTTAATAAGGCCTAAGCAATTTAGCGAGAACCTGTCTCAAAATAATAAAAAGGGCTATGATGTGGCTCAGTGGCTAAGCACCCTGGGGTTCAATCCCTGCTACAAAAAACACACATATATATGTAATAACAAGTTTAAAAGCTATGATGAAGAAAAAATAGAGTGTAACAGAATAGAAGTGGACCAAAAGTAGATTAAAATACATGTGGAAATGTAGTTGATGCTAGGAGTAGCATTTAGTGAGGAAAAGAGAGATCCTTTGGGGGACCATTGATAATCAGCTGGAAAAAATAATGAAGTTAGACTCCTACTTCAATCCTTAACATCAAAATAAATTTTAGTTGGATCAAAGATTTAAATTTTTAAAATGACAGCACAAAATGTCTCAAAGAAAACTTGTCAAATTTATCATCTGAAAGTAGAGAACTTTTTAAATAGACCATAAAACTCTGAAGCCAAATGAAACAATTGATGCATCTAACTACATGAAAATGTACAATTTCTACATGGCAAAAAGGAAGACTGTGGTGGTGCCTGTACAGTGCACATCTATAATTCCAGCTTCTTGGGAGATTGAGGCAGGAGGATTGCAAGATGGAAACCAGACTGGGCAACTTAACAAGACCTTGTCTCAAAAGAGAATTTAAAAAAGGACTAGGAATGTAGCTCAGTGGTAGAGTGCAATGTTTAATCCTCACTCACACACACACACACATACACACACACAAAATTTATAATGAATGCTCTGAACAAAATAACACTGGTAAAAATTGTTTGTAGCTGGGCGCAGTGGCATAAGCCTGTAATCCCAGCACTTAGGGAGGCTGAGACAGGAGAATCGTGAGTTCAAAGCCAGCCTCAGCAATGGCGAGGCGCTAAGCAACTCAGTGAGACCCTGTCTCTACACAAAACACAAAATAGGGCTGGGGATGTGGCTCAGTGGTCGAGTGCCCCTGAGTTCAATCTCCAGTACCAAAAAAAAAAAAAAAATCGTAACCTAAAACTGATAAAAGATTAGTTTCCTATTTTACAAAGAGCGTGCACTGGTCAGTAAGATCTACATGTACAACTCAATGAAAAAGATGTGTGTGAACGAGCAGTTCACGGCAAAAAAGAATCAGAGTGACCAAGTAGAACTTACAATGTGCCACTCTGGCTCATTAAACTATCTTTCCTCTGATTTAGTTTCATCAGAAAATCCACCACTGGACTTTTTAGGTTTGTATTTGCTTAGAATCACTATAGCTATTTTTATTCCCCCTGAACCAGCTCTTCAATGGCAATTGTCTCAGGTACATAGGTGAAGGCAAAGCCAGCCAATGAATCCCTGCCAACCCTACTGGAAGTCTCCATATAAACAGGTGACCAAGCCTTCCGGGTTCTATGCTGAGTGGAAGAAAGAGAAGGCCACTAGGTAGGTGCTGGGCTGCACTCCTACACTTGAGAAAAGGGACAAACTTATACTATCTTAATATTGGTCCACAAAGTACTCACTTGTCACATGTCCTGTTAATGCGTCATGGCTCTTGGCTTGCATAAACATGGACTAGACTATTAGTCCTAAGCATGGGCTTAGGCTTCCTGCAATTCCAACTACCCAACTGATCCTGAGTGTAGGCCAAAAATGTCTATCAGAAAGTTGTCACAAGCCGGGCGCAGTGGCACAAGCCTGTAATCCCAGCACTTAGGGAGGCTGAGACAGGAGAATCGTGAGTTCAAAGCCAGCCTCAGCAATGGCGAGGCACCAAGCAACTCAGTGAGACCCTGTCTCTACATAAAACACAAAATAGGGCTGGGGATGTGGCTCAGTGGTCGAGTGCCCCTGAGTTCAATCTTCAGTACCAAAAAAAAAAGTTGTCACTCTTTGACCCATAGGATCGACTCCCTGTGACCCTCCTGGGTTCTTGCTTTATGCACAATCTGTAAAGACTGATGGCTGGGTAGAGTGGCCCACACCTGTAATCCCAGTGGCTCAGGAAGCTAAGGCAGGAGGGTGGAAAGTTCAAAGCCAGCCTCAACAACGTAAGATCTGTAGTACATGCCTCGTCCTATGTGAGACAGGTGAGACCCTGTCTCAAAAGAAAAAATAAAAAGGTCTAGGTATGTGTCTCAGTGGTTAAGCGCCCCTGGGTTGAATCCCCAGTACCAAAAAAAAAAAAAAAAAATCAAAACAAAAAAACTGATGGCTTCCTCGGAGTGCAGCATGTTAAAGACCACAGACTAGCAAATTGACTGGTGGCCGAAAGGCTAGTCCAAGGCATAAAAAGCAGAGGGCAATGCTGAAGCAATGACTCAGGGACACATGAAAAGAAAGACCAAATGAAGCTTCTGCTGCTGTGTTTAAGAAACAAGGCAGTGTGTCACCCATGGGGAAAAAATAAAACAAAATTTTACCCTGGAAAGAATCAGCTTCAAGGACTACCTTAAAAACCATGTGCTGTGGGATATCAATAAAGTACTGATGAAACTGGAGGTCAGTAGTTCCCCCAGTGAGATCAACGTAGAATCAATAAAATTCACAGCTCTGACCTGCACATCCACGCCCTGGCGGCTGCACCAAGCGTTCCGCGGTAGCAGGGAACTCCGTGGACCAAATGTTCATTACCTGCATTGTTTTCCTTTTACAAATTAACCAGTCTCGATTTCCTCATTTAGACATTGGGAATAAAAACATCTGCTTTCAAACTTTTGTTGAAAGCATTAAGCAAGGCATGTCAAGGGCCGAGCAGTGCCTGGCCCATGGCGGACGGCATGAAGCAGAAGCTGCTGTTGATGTTTTCTTCAATTAATATCCCAGGGCCCAGAATGAGTCTCCTGAGTCTCACTCACCTTTTTCCTTATAACATTAAATCCCCCCCACTCCACCTCTGGGCGTGCTTGCTCGTGCGCGCACTCTCTCTCTCACACACACCTTACACTCTACAAAACACAAAGTTTCATAATCTTAGAGTTTTCATGGGTGATCACAGGCTAAAATTTTTCATGAATTTTTAACCCCCACCTTAATAATAGGTAACACTTTTACAGGTGCTCCCCGCACTTACCAGGCCTGGTCTAATGACTTTCCTTGAATTAATTAATTTAATTCTAATTCATTTAATTCTCACCACAGCTCTATGGGGTGGGAGGGGTAGTGAGTATTTCTGTTATTGTCCTTTTTACCTAGGAGATGAGCACAGGACAATTAATAGCATTCACAGTTCTCATGGTAAGTCAATAGCACACCTGAAAAATATTACTTTGTAGGGGAAAAAAAAGCAAGATGAATGAGTGTGCTCTAGGGTCTGCCGTTAATGCAGCACACACAAGTATATATTTACATGTGTATGTACCGACATACACACGTGCAGAGAGAAGTTGAGAGAGGAACTAGGGATAAAACTGACAACATGCTTCAGAAACTTTTGAATTTTGTTGTGCAAGTTTTACCCATCCAAAAAAAACAAAAAACAAAACATTCATACAGTAACTGAGAAGTTCTCTCAGCAAGCTGCATCCCTCCTCCCTGGAGTCGCCAGCCCTTTAAGCAGGTCTAGACCTGTTTCCGTGCACACAGGCTGGCCTGGGGGCTGGGCGCCAGGCTGGGCCTGGCCTGCTTTGGGGAGGAGACAATAGGGCCCCAGGTTACAGCCAGCCAGCCAGGCAGCTCTGGAATGGAGTTCCCCTCCAGAAGCCTTGTGCAGTGTGGGGAGGAAACCAACTGTTCTGGGTGACACCCCGCCCCCCAATTCAGCTTTTTCATCTGCACCAGGTTTGGAAGAAGAATGTTTGGGGGCTGGCACAAAGGGGAGCCCCCTCTTCTGTCACCTGATTTCCATTGCCTACCCTTCCTTTCACAGGAGACAAAGCCTTGCATTCTACAATTAGTGACCAGGCTTTCAAATGCAAATACCTGCAGAACTTTGCAACCCGTGTGAAAGAGTTTTCACTTAGGTGTTAATTATTTCCACCTCCTTCCTGGGCAGGGCAGGAGGAGAGGAAGAAAGCCTGGTGGGACCCCCTTGGCCAGAGGTGGTTCCAGGGTGGAGGTGAGCTCGAGTCCCTAATCCTCTCCCACCCCTGCTCCCCTGGCTCCAGGCGGGACTCACCAGAGGCAGCTCCTGTGGCTCTCTCCCCTGTCACCATCTCCATCACAAACAAGTCTCCAGGCAAAGAAAGTTAGGGCCACTGAGGAGGCAGAAAAACAACCTCCCGCTGGTCTGTTTCCGAAAAGCCCGATCCATGTAGGGAAGGTGCAGACCCCAAATGGGAGACCCTAGGAGCCAGTGATGAGTTCATCTAATTGAAGATCTTGCTTCCTGTTGCCTCAGAGAAGGGGGAGCGGCGCAGAGCGGGTGTTGGAAACAATGGAAGGCACCAGCGGTGACAAGCAACATGCTTAGTTTAGTACCCAGGCATAATGAATCCAGTAAATGGGCTGGGGGCTTTAGTTCAGTGGTAAGAGTGTTCACCCTTACCTTTTTATATTTTGATTTTGCCAACTCTTTACCAGATAGTTCGGGATTCACAATCCCATTCTATCATCTATTTATATAATGTCTATATATCTAGATAGGATACATATATCTTCATAAATAATTTTGGGGGGAAGCCGAGTCAAGGAAGATTGCTTTTATTCATTGTATTGCTTTAGTCTCAGTATGGAGGCTGGGCCATTCCCCATGGGCCCTTGGTCTGCCCGACTTTCTCCTTCTAAGGCTTAGCACCCTCTTCTGTAAATGAAGGGCTTGCACTCGAGTAGCTCTGTGGTTTCTTCCAAGTGCCAGGCTTTTTGATTCTGGCCTTTGATGTATATTTTCATTATAACGTTTCACTTTGATATGATCTCTCTCCTCCTGCAAAGATTTCATGAACCCGAATTCCTGGCTATAATTTTAAGATGCTAAAATTAGAAAACAAGAAAGGCTTTCATTTATCGAACTGATTTTCAAGGGTCATTCCTGAACTTGCTTCTTGTTCTGGATCTAGTTGGACTTTGTGATGTAGAGATAGCACCCTACTTCTCAATGGCTTGGTAAGAGCTGGTGTTGGCTCCCTTATCCAACCTTCTACCCTTTTGCCAAGAAGTTTTGGCTTCCCCTGCCCTGATGCTGATACTACTATGGTTGTCAAAGCAGACAACACCTTTGAGATCCCTGAAGCTCTGAGACCTCCAGTTGCCAGAGCTTTTTTATATTCCCTTCTGCCTGTCACCCATGGGTCCAGTCACACAAAGCCCTATGTTCTCTGCACTTGCCTCTCTTGTCCATCAAACTTATCTATGGAACTGTGGTGTGTTTAATTTCAGTTCCTATATGTTCTATTTATGGAAGTTCCATTTGGTTCCTTTTTCACATCAGCTATATTTTTTAGAGTTCATTAGTTGCTTCAAATCTGTCCAAGTTAACAATTTGCATAAAGAAGCGTGCTTACTATCCTTGCTGACGTCACTACCAGTGGAAGGCGCAAGTTAGTTTCTGTTCTCTGTTGCTTCTCTTGATTTTTCTTTCTGTTGCATTCCTTGTGCTGGTCACAATCTTAAAGCATAAAAAATACCTTTAAGTGACACAGAAACAAAATTTCCTGGTCCTTCTTAAGTCCCAGTCATTCATAATCATATTGAAGCAGGAAAAAGGCATGCATTTTGGATATCTATGCCTAAGCTCAGGACCATCTGTCAAGGTCTGCTGCAGTTTAGTCTAGTGAACTGTTGATCTCAAGTCTTTGTAGAGCTGACTTCTTGCAACCTCTCTTCCTCATCCTTGGCCATAACTCACCCACTGCCCTCAGGCTTACATGATAATTGTATGTGATATTTGCAAAGTTGACATCCATTACTGCTGCGATTCTCCTTGCAATCTTTCAAGATAGGCAGAACTGGAGGTTGTTATCCCTCATTTACTGTTTCCATGAGGTCAAATGTCTTGCCCAAAGTCAGAGGGGTTAAGAATAGAGAGGAAGATCCCAGCCTCCAGAGCCCCCTCCTCTGCCTTCATGGAGATTTTTTTTTTGTTTGGCGGATAGTGAATCTCCAGCACCACGTTACAGGCCACTGACTTCCCAAACCACTGCATTGCTCATAAGAGACATTTCCTTCCAGCCACTGGGTTGAAAAACATGTTATGGGAATGAGCCGCAGCTTCTATGGCCAATTGAACCATCTGGAGGGTGACGCTCCTCCAGCCTGGCCCTCAACTCTCACAGTGAAACCAGGGTTCCCAAGCTCAAGCAGCCAGAAATTCCCATGATTTCTCTTGTACCCTTGCAAAGGAGAGGAAGAAAATCATTCAGCAGCGATGGAAGGAAGGAGGAGGGACAGGTCTTATTAACAGGAACTGGGGCCTGTTGGGCTCAGACCTATTTGGGCTAAAAGCCCCGAAAGAAATGTTGCACCTACTTGTAGAAATCTTTACAGCAGGAAACAAGAGAGACAGGCCACTGAGTTGAGGGCCTAGAAAATGCCTGCAATAGCCTGAAAATGGACATTTTTTAACCGTCCCCTGGGAGGCAGGAGGTCGGGGACAGTAAACACCTTTTCAAAGATGTCCTGGCCTCTCTGTCAAGCTGCTGGCTGCTGGAATGAGAGGATTGAGATAAAATGGACCAGGCCTTTGCTTTTCAGTGCACAGAAGTCTGGTAGGATATAAGGTCATTTCAGTTGGGAAAAAGAAATTGAAGCCTCAAGGACCAGGCAGGTAATGTAAAAGAACAAAAGGCCCAGGGTGTGGCCTATGGCAAATGGGATAATACTTGCCCATCCCAAGGGGCAGATGCCACCCACTTGGAGTTGTTCGTTGCCATATGGGAATTTAAGCCTGATGCTCCCTGATCTTTTGATTGTTTCCAAAGAAATTTCAAAGAAAATCTGAAATATGTAAAATGTCTTTACTTTTACCTATTGGTCACTCATATTTTTAAAGACTGTATGACCTCAACAGAATACATCTGTTATCACAATAATACAGCAAGTGTAGTTTACTTGTGAGCTTACTTTGTGTGTAGGAGTGCCCTATAAGCACTCTATGCATTATATTTAATCTTACAGAAACCTTCTGAAGGAGAAATTATTTATTTACTTATTTATTTTGTTTATTTAGCTTTTTAAGAAATGAGGTCTCATTGTGTAGTGCAGGCTGGCCCTGAACTCCTGGGTTCAGATTCTCCTGCCTCAGCCTCCTGAGTAGCTGAGGTTACCGGCACATGACACCACACCAGACCAAGAGAAACCGTCAATGACATTTTACAAATCAGGAAAATGGAAGTTCAGATTACAGTATTAGATATATTGGTTAATGTTTTACATGTCAATAAAACTGACCTTTGAGGTTCTCATTTTTCTAAATAGTAATAATTTACATCTTTACTGGAAAAAAATTCCCACAAACAACTTATAAAGCTTTTTTTTTTTTGGTACTGAGGATTGAACTCAGGGGCACTCGACCACTGAGCCACATCCGCAGCCCTATTTTGTGTTTTATGTAGAGACAGGGTCTCACTGAGTTGCTTAGCACCTCGCCATTGCTGAGGCTGGCTTTGAACTTGCGATTCTCCTGTCTCAGCCTCCCTAAGTGCTGGGATTACAGGCTTGAGCCACTGTGCCCGGGGAACAACTTATAAATCTTTTACAAGTTAATATCCAAAGTGAAAGACTCTGGACCTTGGGCAATTGTGTGTTTGTCAATTCTGACTGCCATAACAAAGTACCATAGACTGGGTGCCTTAAATAGCAGAAACTTATTTTCTTACAGATCTATAAGTCCAAGATCAAGTTTCTGGCTGATTCTGTTTCTAGTGAGTGTCCTCTTTCTGGTTCTTACATGGCTACCTTTTTATTATGTCCTCACCTGACCTTTCTTTGGAGTGTACAAGCTGGTGTCTGATTTCATAAGGATCTAATTCTATCAGATCAGGGTCTCCCCACATTTTTTTCCTGAGGTACTGTGGATTGCCACTTGCCAGTGAGCTACATCCCAGCCCTTTTTTTTTTTTTTAATATTTTTTAGTTGTTGATGAATATTTTTATTCATTTATTATTTATATGTGGTGCTGAGGATCGAACCCAGTGCCTCACACATGCCAGGCAAGTGCTCTACCACTGCGCTACAGCCCCAACCCCTACATCCCAGCCCTTTTTATTCTTTATTTTTAAAAAATTTGAAATAGGAGTCGGGTGCAACAGTGATGTCATCAAGAAGAATATGTTGAGCATTGAATATCATGTTGCTCGACACTGAGAATAAAACAGTGACTATGATCAAGAGGGTCCGTATCCTCACAGAGCTCATAGTCTGGAGGTTACCTTATTCACTTTTGTCACTTTTTAAAATTTCAAGGTAGTCACATTTTATTGTTATGCTGCAATCTTAGGCAAGCACTCTGCTTGGGTTCTTCAGTCTCCTGAAACTTAAAACATGGGCAGTTTTATCAAAGGAAAGCAAGGAGCTCCAGAGCCCCCAACATACCTGAGGATGAGGTTTCCCAAAGGCACTGATGTCAGTGGCCTCTAGTGCTGGACTAGCTCAGGATCCTTTATGCATAAGAAAGAGATCTCCAAGAATATTCTCTTCTTAAACTAGGACCATCTTTGTGGGGTCCACAGAAATTCTTCCTGCCACTCTGAAGGGCTCATTGGCAAATACTCTTTCCTTGGCTTTCCAAAAAAATGACTTTTAAAGATGATGTTAAAAACAAAAATAGGATTCCTTTATTTTTTTGTTTTTATGGTATTGGGGATTGAACTCAGGGCCACTCGACCACTGAGCCACATCCTCAGCCCTATTTTGTGTTTTATTTAGAGACAAGGTCTCACTGAGTTGCTTAGTACCTCACTGTTGCTGAGGCTGGCTTTGAACTTGCGATTCTCCTGTCTCAGCCTCCGGAGCCACTAGGATTACAGGCATATGCCACCATACCTGGCTCAAAAATAGGATTCCTTTTGAAATTCAATTCTCTTTCATGATTGTCTTGCTCATGCCTATGAGCTCTACTTAGAATGATACAAAGAACAACCACCACATCCACATGAATTCCCACAGCTGGACAAAAATCTCAGGATTGGTTGTCTATCTTTATAAACAAAAATAAATGCCTTGGGGATATTGAAATGCCAACATCAAAACTTAGCAGTTATTTCCAATCAGAAAGTCATTTCCAGATTTTCTAATTCAATTTCTCCATGATGGGAGCTTTACAAATGTTTGATGGATGACAGAAAGGAGGGATGGATAGATGGAGAGATGGATGAATGGATAGATGGGTGGGTGATTAACTGAACTAATGCTGAGGGTGGCTCTGCTTTCTTCTGCTACAGAGGTAAAATGGGAACATTTTTTGGTTTAGCATAGCTTGGGCAGTCTTGGGAATTTGTGTTCAGTACCAAGGAAGCATCTAGAGGTTTGCCAGTGCCCTCCAAGGGGCAGAAGGAAATTGAACTTGTTGCTGCTGGTCCTAACACTGAGCTGAACACACATGAGTGTGCCCTGACTCATGCCCATGAGTTCAGTGTCCTTTAAGGTATTTTTACTCTTTATTTTGTATCCATGGCACTGTTTCCACAATCCTGAATAATTGGGCCTACTTGATTATATGTAGTATATGTCTTCTCTGGAGGCTTTATTGCCATATTATTGTTCTCATTAGCCTATTGATGCCATAGAATGAAAACACTACATTCTCAAAAGGGCAGTGTGTTTTTTGCATAAGAGAAAGAAAGAGTCATAATTGGTTTTGATTATTAAACATTAAGAATAGGCCCTGTCGTCTCCATTTAAACTCAGTGAAATGAGAAAATGATGTTCCAGCTCTGAATGAATAATCTATATTGCTTAAGTACAGTAATTATAAAGGGATAAGTGGAGAAAAATGGAAAGAAAAATAAAGACGGTAGCACAGCACACAACTGAGGAGCAAGAGCTCTGGTCAGAATGCCACTGGCTAGCCACATGTCCTTGAGCAAGTCTGGTAACCCAAGAAACTTGCTTCTTCATCTGCATGACAAGAGGCTGAATCTGAGGGTCTCTTCCTCCTCCAAGACCTTCCTTTTCTTTCCAGAATCTTGCTACTTACTAGCATTATAGATTTTTAAAGGAAAATTTCTACAAGGTCCTATTTTTTTTTTTAGGTAGAAACTAGCCTTGTTTTTCCTCTTCTTTTAATGTCTTTTTTTCTTTCAGCCTCAAGCCATCTTTTTATATTTCAGTTCCTCCATGTGTTTTTCTTGTTGTCCTTGACTTTGTCTTCTCTTCCTCTTGACATTCCCACAACTTAACTACACTGCAACATCTAAGGAAAAAAAAAAGTTGCAGGAGTTGTTAACCCTTGTGTTGGGTCAAAATAGAAAACACATTTACCTCTGAGGGAACTGTCATTAACCAGGGATTCATGTGAGCACTTTCTAATATTTGAGTTTTTAAAATCGAAACTTTATGAGCATGCTTTGGATCCAGTCCTTCCCCTGTGGGAATGTATTTGTATAAGAGTGCAAGGCTATAGTTTCAGAAATGCTTTTGACAACGTTGCTTGGAGGAGTCCAATGGAATTAGCCAAGATGCTCTCCTATTAGGTAAGTCATGGTACACCCAGGCATCTATGTCTGCTCTGGGATAACGTGAAAACTAATGTGAGATTTTGAGGGTTATTCCCAGGATATTGAGCAACTTGGGCACCTTATTCAAAATCTTTTAAGGAAACTAAAAACTATAACAACTTTCTTTGCATGGAGCACAAACATGAGCTTCCTTTTTAGGTATTAGTAGGGCCTTAACGCTCTACTGTTTTCTGGAAAAGTCTTTATGCCTATGAACTCCTTGTGGCAAAGATCTAATGTATAGTCTCAGCTTGACCTTCAATTCTGGCTCCTGTCCAGATTAACTGATATTTACTGAATGTAAACCAGGTGCTGAAGCTGGGGAGGTTCGGTACCATCAGGGACCACCAGGTTCTGGGCCTTGAAAGATTCACACAGACATAAGCAATCATTGTGCACTGTGGTGAGTGCTGAGAAAGAGTCAAGAGGCTATGGGACTGTTCGTGGGGGAGAAGGGAGATACCTAATCCAGGTTGGCAGGGGACAGCCAGAGGTAGGTGCAGTGAAGAAACATTTCCTAGAGATTCCACAGAGCTCAGGCTAATTAGAGAGCTTGGCCTTTCTGGGGTCATTCATGCTTAGCATTAGCCTGGACTGCCTGGCCCAACATCCTCTAAGTCTGCATAATGCCTCATCTCTGTCCATGACTTCTATCTTGCCCATTTTTCTCTTCCAACTTAGCAAGGGTCCATCCTGTTTCACCTGATTCCTTTCTCCTTCCCACTGTGGCCCTCCAGGGACAATGAGGTTCAATGGGGGTGAGATGTGAGCCTCAGTTTCCACATCTGTGAAATGGCATTAATTCTAGTATCTATCTTACAGAATTAACAGTGAAAGCCAGCACAGATGTCTTATCATACATCAAACACTACCCTAGGCTCTTTCCACACAAATTATCATTTCATTTCATTCCTACAATAATCTGGTGAGACTGGTACAATGTTATCCCCATTTTGCATCCCTGGAATATGACCACGGAATGCTCAAGTAACTACCCAAGGGTACTGGCTGGTCATGCTCATATTTTTTTAAATTTTTTTAGTTGTAGATGGACACAAATATCTTTATTTTATTTATTTTTTAGGTGGTGCTGAGGATCGAACCCAGTATCTCCTGCATGCGAGGCAAGTGCTCTACCCCTGAGCTACAATCCTAGCCCTTATGTTCATATTCTTATACCTTGTTTTTTTTCTGTCTGTTTTGTTTTGTTTATTTTATTTTTATGTGCTGCTGGGGATTGAAACTAGTGCCTCAAGTGTGCTAGGTAAGTACTCTACCACTGAGCCACAACCCTAGCCCCTTATACCTTGTTTTAAGGATTAGGTGAGATGGTATAAATGCTTAGCAGAGAGCGAGCATACAGCAAGCACTCAATAAAAGCTGTTTGTTATTGAATAGGAGTTCCATCTAGTAGAGACTTGATTGTTTTAGTTTACTGCATCCTCAGCATCCTCAACTACGCCTGCCATCTAGCAGGTGGTCAAAATATGTATGTCAAATTAATTATCCAAGAGTACTTGCTCCTGGGTTTTCTGTTGCAGACCAGTTCCTTTTCTTTCAGCACCTAGGGGTAGGGGATCCCTCACTCCTTCAGACAACACTGGGATAAAATCACTGATGTGAATTGCCCCTGGTGGCTTATTGAACTGCCTTAACTTTAGGTTTCACCAGGATGTCTAAGAAGAGTCTTTGAAGAGAAACAGTGACTTCAAAGACTGAAGTAATAAAGCCCAGCGGTTGAGAAAACAGTTCTGGAATGAATATTCCCTGGATTCAAATGTTGGCTCTGCCACTCTGTAACTCAAACAAATCACTTAGTTTCTCTGAGGCTTGGTTTCCTCATTCTTTTTGGTACTGGGGATTGAACCCAGGTACACTTAACCACAGAGCCACATCCCCAGCAGGCCCCTCCTCTTTTTAATATATTTTACTTAGAGACAGGGTCTCACTAAGTTGCTGAGGCTGCCTTTGAACTCATGATCCTCCTGCCTCAGCCTCCCGAGCCACTGTCCTTATTCTTAAAACTCAGATCACAATAGTACCTACTGCCTGCTGATGGAAGGATGAAAAGCAACCACAGAGCTGTTCAAACAGGATCTGATTCAAAGAATGGCAGCACAAGCCCAGAGGCTGTTTCAGAACTCAGATTTCTGTGCTTCCTTTTCTTTTTTCTTCTTCTTTTTTTTTTTTTTTTGTGGTGCTAGGGATGAAACCTAGGACTTCATGGATGCATACTAGGCAAGCATTCTATCAAGCTTCACCTCCAGCCCTCAGATTCCCTCCCAACTGTTAGGATTTTCCTCTTGCTCTTTCGAAGTTGAAACTCACCAAGGGGTCTCCTTGCATCTGCAGGTTTATATTTGCAGGTTTGCAAGTAAAGTAAAAATGCTTTTATTATGATCATATATTATTAATTCTTTCTGCCAGTAGAAATTACCATAACCAATGTTATGCTGATAAATGTTCAAGAGCCTGTCCAGAAAAAGAGAAGAAAAATCCCTGATTAAAAGCATTTGTAATTCTGTGACGTAAATATGCCCTCCGTGGCTGGTTTCAAGTGCTGAAATCGAAGTCACTGAATGTGGAATCTGAAAGAAGCTAACAGCCAGTTTCGAGCCAGCTCCAGTGACTTCGGGTGTTATTTCAAACAAAGATACTCACTTTAAGAAGTATTGATTACAGCCCTCAGCTCTGCTTGACTCTCTCCTTGACATTCTAGGAAGAATGTGATATATTATACACAAGAGGCAGAGCTCAGATTGAGATTGGCTCAGTCTGCTGGGGTCACATCTTGGCTCAATCATTTGCTGACTCTGGGACCTTATCCGGGCCAAATTACTTACCAACTGTCTTTTAGTTTCCTCATTTGTTAACTGGGACTAAAATGGAACTTACCTCCTATGTGCACTCGGATGGTGTGTGAAGTGCTTAGCCAAGTGCCTGACCTACACGTGATACATGTCAGCTATCATTATTAATATTACATTAGCACAGAGAATTCTTACTCCCAACTCAATATTTAATAGCTTGAATTTGTCTAGCATCTCATTGTTCACAAAACGATTTTCCACACGTTACCATAGACTAGTGTTGAAGACCACCCTGCTCACTGGTGAAAAATTTGACAGCCAGCATCCTAATGGAGATGTCTTGGCTATTCTATGGAACCCTTGTCTTTCAATACTTGTCCTAGGTCCTGACTTATGTCCTAATCAAGCACATTGGAGAACATGAATTTAAATGGCAAAATTGAGTCTATGCCTGACAACTCCTATAATATCTTCAAAATTCTCATAAATAAATTTTTTTTTTTTTTTTTTTTTTTGTGGTACTGGGGATTGAACTCAGGGGCACTCGACCACTGATCCACATCCCCAGCCCTATTTTGTGTTTTATGTAGAGACAGGGTCTCACTGAGTTGCTTAGCGCCTCGCCATTGCTGAGGCTGGCTTTGAACTCGCGATTCTCCTGTCTCAGCCTCCCTAAATGCTGGGATTACAGGCTTGAGCCACCGCGCCCGGCTCATAAATAAATTAAAGAACACATAATATCCTATGTCAAGAGGCAGAAAGCAAATTGAAATGTCTGAAATAGTGTTCCAGAGACCCAGAGTAGAAATAGCCTTGTCCTGATGACTCAGAAAATCCCTGCATGAACTAAGTTACAATACAAGATGTCCATCAGGCCTTCTCATGGGCACTGAAGGAGACTCTTGAAGACCTGTGTTCTGGTCAGGTGAGATTGCCTGAGGAGTTCCAGATGGTGGAAATATTACGTAGTACTAAAAATCAAGAAATTAAGTTGCTGAGAAAGAAAGCACTTGAAATGTGCTTCATGTTTCTATTTAAATATTTGCTCCTTGCTGGGTGTGTGTGTGTGTGTGTGTGTGTGTGTGTGTGTTAATAAAATAAACATACCATTCACCACTTTAACTTCTTTTTTTAGTCTCATGCATGCTAAACCTCTCATTTTAACTTTTTTTTTTTTTTGCAGTTATAGGCAAGTACCCTACCACGAGCTCCATGCGCCATCCATTTCAACCATTTCAAAGTGTACAATTCCATGGGATTTACATATACACTATGTTGCAAAACTGCCATGTTACTACTATTTAATTCTTGAATATTTTTATCATCTCCAAGATAAACCTTGTATCTAATAGCAGTCACTCACCATTCCCTCTACCCCAACAGCCAACAACCACAAATCTGCTTTCAGTCTCTTTGGGATTTGCCTGTTCTGGACATACCATATTATTGGGAATCACATAATGTGTGGTCTTTTGACTGGCTTTTTTCACTTACCAGGATGTTTTCAAGGCCAATGCTGTAGCAAGTATCAGTACTTCATTCCCTTTCACAAGTGAGTACTATTCCACTGTGTGAACACCCACATTTTACTTATCCATGAGCAATCAAGTGTGTAATGCTTTCAGCCTCAGAAATAGAAGAGAGATTTCTCAGGCTTTCTATGAGGATGGTGTTTGACTTATGTTCCAGATACAAGACAGAAGTCGTGCAAATTTGAATGTTGGTAATTGATTCTTGCCAATTCTTACCCTCATCTGCTCATCAAATTAGGCTTTGCTCAGCATCTCTCCTCTCCCCAACACTTATTTTCCAGACTTCCCAAGGGAGGCTGGTCTCCATATATAGCAGAGTGTGTTATAGAGTGGTCTCACCTGTGAGGCACCATGCTCTGTCCCCAACATGCTATGACTCTCTGCAGGGATGCTGGGAGTGGCCCCTTCAGGCAGGATGAAAAGGATGTGGGGGAAATTAGCCCTCTCCCTGTTCAGTGTGACATTTTGTCCCTCAGGCTCTGTGCTTGGCACAGCCTTCTACAAACACATCTCCTTCCCTACCCCTAGGCTAATTAATGTCTGTCTGGGGAGACACAGAGTGGTTCATGCCCTCCATTTTCCCCTCCCTCCCCAGGCCCTTTGGAGGAGGGTGTTCCTCCACTCTTTTCCCTCAACCAAGAACCAAAGTGGGGAGCACATTGACTAGTATAAACAGGCCTATGGCAAAGAGGCCTCCTCAGTTCAGCTGGGACAGTGACTTTCATAAACACTATTTCAATCAATCCATGATCATATGAACTGGCTAGGATTCTCTCTTTTCACAGACTGTTAAAAGGTATTACAGTATGAGATGTTCAGCATTAAAATGGAACAGACCAAATATTTCCAGCCAGCAGCAAATTTAGTGAATTCCCATCTGCCCTCCTCAGCCAGGGATTTAGTTATCTTAAGGCACATAGCTAGAATGCCTGGACACCTGCGTATAAACTTCCTTTGTGGCTTCCTTTTTCCAGCTAATTGTTTAATAATCTCCCTGCTGATCCCCTATCTTTGTTGGCTATGGTCTTTTATGACCCCTGATAGGATCCCAGACCACCCCCTGGTATGTAAAGGTTTTAGAGAACTTAGGGTCTGGGAAAACAAGATGCCAATCTTGGCTCCCGAAAGACTGGGATAGTAGGAAAAGTCAGAGTCTGGCTTAATTGTGTTGTTTACCCTGGATGGCAGGAAGAAATGAGGTTCTGGAAAACATGGATGTAAAAAGCCTTCTATCCTGCCATCTTTTACGGATGAAGAAAGGGATTTTGAGATTTAGATAAACCTGGGTCACACTAACTGGAATGTTGGCAGTACCTGGGCTGTCACCAAAAGAAATTATTGATATTTTTATATTAGATTCAAATTATTGTGGGTATCTTAAAATAGCATTAACACTCCTCACCATTTCAAAATTAAGGTAGTGAGGCTGGGGGATGCAGCTCCATGGTAGAACATGTACCCAGCATGCACAGGGCCCTGGGTTCATCCCCACTCACACCCCAAACAAAGTTAAAAGCAAAACAAAATTAAAGTCATTTTTAGGACTGCTGCTAGATATTCTTTATTGCATTAGAAAAGGAACCAATATATTTCTAGATCATAATTTATATTTAAAAATATATTGGCTCAGTGGTAGAGTACACACCTAGCGCACATAAGGTATTGGTTTGATCCTCAGCATCACATAAGAATAAAATACTGTGCCCACCTACAACTAAAAAATAAATATTTTAAAAAGTATATATTGATAACTATATATCAATGTAATTGTTTTCCTTTGTAATCATGTTATATACAATTCATCTATGTATACACATTTATATACACTTATACATACATATATGTACACATGTGTATAATTTATATGTTCTAAAACATTATTTGGTACCTTATTTGGAATAATTGAAAGGTTTAAGCAACTTAAGTATCCATTAATAGATAAACAAAACATGGTATTTTCATACAAGTGGATATTATTCAACCTTAAAAAGGAAAGAAATTCTGACACATGCTAGAACATAGCCGACTCTTGAGGACATTATGCAAAGTGAAATAAGCCAGTCACCAAATGACAAATACGCCATGATTCCACTTAGGCAAGGTCCTCAAAGGAACCAAACTCACAGTGACAGAAAGTAAAAGGGTGGCTGCCAAAGTCTGAGAAATGCAGGGAAATGGAAATTGTTTGGGGGTGTAGAGTTTCAGTTTTGCAAGTTGAGGGGAGGGTGAGGATGGATGGCAATGATGCTGGAAACAATGTGAGTGGACCGGCCGCCATGGAATCATACGCACACCTGAAAATAGTCAAGATGGTAAAGTCTGTGCTACATGTTTTTACCACAGTTTTAAAAATAAAAATAAAAAACATTGTTTTGGCCAAGGGACCCACCAACTTTCAGACTGCCAAAGGGATCCAGCACCAAAACAGCTTAAAAAAACATGCCCTTAAGCAAATGATGAAAATTATACACTTAATGATACAAGAGGGTCAGGGCCTTCACCTCCCATATTCTACCCACCAAACTTCCATGGTTCTTTGCTACTTCTAAAATGGAAGCTGTCCAGGGCCTAAGGACCTCTTTCTGTTACTCGGTACCTTGGGCGAGTCACATAGCCTCTTTGAGCTCCAATGTATCAAATGGAGGTGTCACCCTGACCTCATGGGGCTGCTGAGGTCGGTGGAGGTGGTGGTATCTGCAACCACCTTCACCACGGATCCTCCTCACTAACCTCTCTCTTCTGCATGAAAGCCCTCCTCCTCTCAGCCCTCAGAATCTGCCCTGCATCCTGCCCCTCCGTAAAGCCTTCTTTGACCATTCTGGCTGAATCTATGGCTTCAAATCCATCTTCACTTAGTGAATTATCTTTCAGCAATAATTATACTCCCCACTCAACCAGTAGTCTAGATCAAGGGCTCTGGAGTTAGACAGTGTTTGGATATGAACACTGGCTTTGGCACTGCCCTGAAGCTGTATGTTCTAGAAAGCCAGCAAGCTTCTGGAACCCTCTGAGTCTTGGTTTCTTCATCTATGAAATAGGCTGGTAATAGCCACCTCATTGCAATTGTAACCGTTCAGTGAGGTCATGAACATAAAATGCCTGGTATGCAGTAGGTATTTAATAAGCAACAACTGATACTTTGCTCTTATAATCATTGGTCTTAGACAATAAATATTTTGAAAACATAGATGGAAAATTTATATCCCCTGCCAAGTCTTAGACATAGAAATAATAATTTACCAGGTTTATAGTTATGTAATAAATACTAGATAACTGGATGAAGTCAGAGAACATAACTGACAAATTATTTGTCCAATTCTTTGTCCAAGATTATCATTCTTGGACTGCATAACCACCTGTAGTGAGTTAAGCAGGTATATGATTCCCCTCTCTGAGAGGTCTGAGACTAGGGTTCTAAGTGCCCTGCTCAGGACTAACCTCTTTCTAAGCCTCAACCTAGCTAAGCCACTTAATTTTCTGAACGTTTGTCATCTGGAAAATAAGGACCAAACCTGAATGGGTTTTTTTGTGGTCCCCAGCCCCTCTCTCAGCAGCATAACCTCCACCTTCTCCATCTGGTCTAAGTGACCCCTCAAGATCTCCTCTGTCCTGTCCAGTTTCCCTTCCCCCAGAGTGCCAGGCCAGGACGCATCCTCTTCAGGGACAGGGCTGAGATGCACAAAGCTGATCAAGGACCTGCCCAGCTGGGCGGGTCAGGCAACACCTCCCTCTTTAATCTCTAAGAATCACCCCACCTCCACATCTCCCCTTCCACCCACCCAGCAGGGGCCTGAAGCTCCAGCTGGGAAGATAATTAGCAGCCACCATAATTGATACTAGGCTACTGTGGTCCCAGAGAGGGCCCCCTGCAAGAGTGTGAGCCCATCTGGCCTCAGCTAACCTCTATATCCCTGCCTGCCCCTAGCGCGCGTATACACACACACACACACACACACACACACACACACACACACACACACACGGTGTGGGTGGAGTGAGGTACCTCAGGAGGTTGGCCATAAAATGTATCACCTTTTTTTGTTAGTGAGGGCCCAGGCTTGGCTGTAGTCATTCTCTGACTCAGCCCTCCCTCCAGCCATCCAGCTGTCACTTCCCCTCTTTGGTTGATACCTGCATTGTTCTTCCAGCCACTCTGCCACCATTTGGCCATTTTTTCCATCAGGACTTCGTACCTGATTTTAAAGGAACTTGCAAAAATAATGATGAGGATGATGATGATAGTAATTAACTATTTTTAATTGAGATGCTTATACTGTGCTAAGCATATAATTGCCTTTTGTTATTTATTTTAAAAAAGCCTATAAGGTGTTATAGGTTTACAGAAATTAAGCAGGGATTTTGTGTTTTATGTAGAGACAGGGTCTCACTGAGTTGCTTAGTGCCTTGCCATTGCTGAGGCTGGCTTTGAACTCGTGATTCTCCTGTCTCAGCTTCTCAAAGTGCTGGGATTACAGGCGAGCGCCACCACACCTGGCTTTAGAGACCACTTCTTTTGTATGCTATCTGGCCTCCTAAGTGGGCATAAAATGCAGCTACAGTAAATGCTTGAGTTGGACACGTCATAAAAGAAACAAGAAATAGGAAGCATAAAGCCTTTGGACCATACTTGTTCTATTCCTATGTATACAATCTTGGAGAAGTCACAGACTCTCAGCCTCAGTTTCCCCATATCAGAGATAATGCTGCTTATGTTGCAGACCTGATGTTAGGATTCAATGGAATAAGGATGCAAAGCATTTGGCACATAGTAAGTGCTTAGTAAATAATTGTTGCCTCTCTCAACCTTGAGTTGGAACTCCTTCCCTTGGCAATATTGGGACTTTTTTTTTTTTAAGAGTGAACAATATAGATTCCTGTTGGATGGAACCCTAGTATCACATGCAGAAAGCTAGAGGCAGAGGAAGGAAAAGAACAACAGCCATGTTGGCCTTGGTCCAGTGGTGCAGAATTTGACATTGTGCCTCATGGAAGGCGCATTCCTGGTTTCCTGACACCCTATTTTGGATTTCCAATAATTTGTGTTCACAGGCACAGAGCAAAGGATAAGAAGAAGGTGAGCTACTGACAGACATATGTTCTCTTGGCCAGAGATGGGAATTCAGGAAAGGAAAGGCGGAGGGGAAGAAACGGGCACTTCAAACCCGGAACAGAGCCGAGCCTCGATTTATAGCTCAATGGAATTTGTGCAGTTTCGTGCTTTCTTCAAACAGTCTAGCTTTTTACATAGGTTCCCACACCTGCATGGTGCCCATGGAACAGCCAGCGCTACCAAAGCAAGCCCAGGTCTCCTCACACCATGCCCCGCTCAGCACCCAGCACGTCAAGCACATTCACTCCCTGTCGGTAGCTTGCTTGACCTATGATCTCTTTGTCTCTCCTCTTTTTTTTTCCACATGGCTCTATATAGAATTATAATTGACTTCAAGAGGTGAAGACATCCTTTCTAGATGGACTGAGCCAAGAACACCTTTGTCCATGGGCTGCCATGGGCCATTTTTGGAGCTGCACTTGGTGAAGTGTGCACTGAAGGAGACCTGAGAGGACAGTAGGGTTGTGTTCTAGAAAGGAAAAATATAAATGGGGGCTGAGCAGACATAAAACTAAAGGTCCTTGGAGTGACAACCTGGGAATAATTAATATTCAAGCCAGGCACATTGAATCAAATTCGCTGGGGGGTACACTCCATCATGTACATTTTTAAAGCAATCTCACCTCAAGAATCTGATGAACTCTAATATTTGAGGACCACTGCCTTTTGACCTTAACCAATTCACTCCAGAATTGGCTTCCAATGGCAACTTAGCAAACTGTCCCCATTTCCAAAAAGGGTCATTTCCGTGCCCAAGGTGCCGATACCTCCCACATTGCTGTGGGGCTCCCATCCTGTTCCTGTCAACATGCCCCTTTACCCATTTAGTTTCCCTGCTATCTTCTCATATCTAACTTGATTGCATGTAAGCCTCAAACTGAACTTAGTATTTTAGGAATACAACCTAGAAATAAGAATTTCTAAGGAGAAGGGGCGGGGGGAACTGTAATCACAGTTTCTCGCAAGAGGGAATATAAAAATGGATATAAAAGAGCCCTTTCATCTTGAATCTCTATAAATGTTTAAAATAGGGTTGGTGATAATTAATGTTTCTATAAGTATATGCTTAAGAAGTCGCTACAATCAGCCTTTGTCTGCTCTGAGTTGGCAGCCTGGACCACTGTGTTTCAGAAGGGAATGTTTGAGGGTCATTTCACAGTGCCTCACTCCTGGCAATTGGAGAGCTGCTATAATTCTGCCAAAGAACATAGAGGGTTTCCCAGTCAAGTTCCATCCTGATTTTGATTATTGTTTATCTCCAGTCCCTGTCTGAATAGTCGTAGTAAAATAGAGGAAGTTTTACTCCTGAATCCGAGGTCAGCTTGTAATGAACCATGGTTTCAATTGCAGGAACAGCTGCTTCTTTTATAAGCAAGGAGGGTTCACTTACAGTTCAGGGTAACACAGAAATAATTTAAAGAACAAGGACGCTTCTATTCATTTCTTTATTTTTTTTTATATATTTTTTGAAACGTTTTGACATTTGAGTGGCTGTAGAATGTGGATTATTGACCAGACTCAACAGGAAAAAAAAAAGAGCCAATAAAGGTTTAAAAAAAAGAAATACAATATTTCTTGACCCACCTCCCACCCCAAACATTATATAAAAGTTTAATTTGTATATGGAGAGTTCAAATAGTGAACCACACTTTTTTTTAAAGGGATGTTGGATACTTTCAAAACTTTACATTAAATACTTTTTAAAAGTTCCAAAAAATAAAGAAAAAAGTTTAAAACACTACAATGTAGACAAAAAAATAAAAGTGGCTCGTAAGTTTTAAAATAAATTGAGAGTATTTCTCCCCACTTCTACCATTGGATAGAAATGTAATATTTTAGGCTTTCATTTTATGTTGTAAATATGTCTGGCATTAAGCCAATAATAGTATGGAACATACTCATATTCTGGATCCATGGGGACTTTGCAGATCACACAGCCCAGCTTTCCACCTGCAGAAAGAATTATCACCACCATATCCCTGAGACCAAGTCATACCATCGACTATCTAAATAAGCGCATCTAGTGTCAGTGGTCACCAGACAGTATGGTCCACTTCTCTGCTCATCATTGTTTTTTCAACTTGGTTCTATCTCTTAAAATTAAGAATGCATGTACCTTTAAAATTAAGAATGCATTTCTAGAAATTCATCCAACAGATAGACTTGTTCATATGCAAAAGAGCATTATGTAGAAAGTTCTGCATCCCAGTCTCATATAACAAACAACCTAAAAAGAAAACCAATTCCAGAGTCTGAGACATCCCTGCATTGGGTAATTTTAATAGTAAGAGCCCACATATAATAAATGTTACAGTTTGTTTTATACGTATAAATGTATTTAATCCTCATGGCTATTATACTATTGTGCAAATGAGGAAACGGGGGAAAAGATTTAGTAACTTGCTCAAAGTTTTATTGCTAGTACAAGATGGAGATGGGATTTTAAACCAGACATTATTTCATCTGTTTATTTGTTCAATTGTTTAACACATATTTTGAGACTACTGCAATGCACCCTACATGGCAAAGGAACAAAGCCCCTGCTGTCACAGAGTTTGCTATCTAGTGGAGAAGATGACCCACGAACAACCAAATGAATGCATAAATATTAGGGCAGGTCTTGCTGAGAAGAAATATATCTAATGCAGGGCAGGGGACAGAGGAGGATGGAAGGAGCCATTTTGGATCAGGTGGCCTTTTTGTCTCTCAAGTCTGAGTGAAGGAAAGGAGACGCTATGAGGTTGTCCAAGGGTAGTCTAACTCCAGAACAATCATTCTTCCCAAATAAGACTCCAAGCTTTTCATCCATCAAAATGGTCAAGGCTGCTCTGTGCAGGTTTGGCAAGTTCTCCAAAGCTTATGAGGTTTGTGAAGCAACATGTGGAACTGTGTGCAGAGCATGTGGTCTCCTCTGGACACGCACATACATGTCATGTTTGCAAACACAAAGCCTCTCTGGACACACAAGGGATAGCGAACAGTGGCTGCCTTGAAGAAGGGACACTGGAAGGCTGGGCAAAGGGAATGATACCTTCTTTTATGTATGTTTTCTTATACATTTTGTTTAAAAAACCCTTTTATTATGGATTATTGACATCTATAAAATAATAGGTGCAACATTTATGTAAGCTGTATAGTATAATTTTTTAAACCAAGAATACCAATGACCCTATCCCCCACCAACACACACATAGACTGAAACTCACATCTAGAACATTTCCAGCTCTGAAGAGTCTACCTGTAGGCTCTTTCCATCCATTCTTTTTTTTTTTTTTTGGTACTGGGGATTGAACTTGGGGGTACTTGACCCCTAAGCCACATCCCCAGCCCTATTTTGTGTTTTATGTAGAGACAGGGTCTCACTGAGTTGCTTAGCGCCTCACCGTTGCTGAGGCTGGCTTTGAACTCATGATTCTCCTGTCTCAGCCTCCCAAAGTGCTGGGATGACAGGCGTGTGCCACCGCACCCGGCTCCATCCCTTCTTGCACATTCCCTTCCTGAATATCACATCTATTATTCTTTCACTGCTTTTTATAACAACTTTATTGAGATGTAATTCACATCTTATACAATTTATCCATTTAGATTGTAAAACTCAATGGCTTTTAGCATGCTTATACAGTTGTGCAACCGTCACAATTTCAGAACAAAAGAAACTCTGTATCCATTGGCAGTCACTTCCCATATCCTCCTAGTCTGTCCCCACCAGCAGCAATCTACTCTGTGTTTCTATGGATTTACTTATTCTGGAATTTCATGGAAATGCAACCAAATAATGTGTGGTCCTCTGTGAATAGCCTCTTTCACTAAGCATGTTTTCCAGGTTCATCTGTGTTGTGGTGTACAGCACTACTTTGTTTCTTTTGATTGCCAAATAACATTCCATTGTATGAATATACCACATTTAATTTAACTGTTCATCAGCGAGAAGAGTATGTTTCCATCTTTGGGCTATTATGAATAATACTGTCTCCTGCTATTTTTAAAAAAAATTTATTATATACACATATTCATAAATACTATGTTGTTTCACCTGGCTTGAGTTGGGGTATATAAATATCATACCAGGCTATATGACGTCTTCTCCATTATTTTTCACATCAACATTAAGTTTCTACAATTTTTTTCCATGTTGCACATATCAGTAGTTTTTCTCATTTTTCACCACCATATATCATTCCATTGTATAAAAATATTGTAGTTTATATATCTATTTTTCTATTGGTGGACATCTGGTCCTTTTTAGTTTGATGCTTCCAGATAGTTTTGCCCAGAATATTCTCGTACACAATTCCTGGTACATGTATATAAGAATTACTCTGAAGTGCAAACCACCAAGGGGGATGACTGGGTTAGAGAATATGTAAATGGTGGGCTTTTCCAAATGGCTACCCCACCAGCAGTTTGTAAGAGTCTTCTTTCTTTTGTTCTTTCTTTCTTTCTTTTGCAGTGGGGATTGAACTTGGAGATGTTTTACCACTGAGCTACATGCCCAGTCTTTTTGTTTTCTAATTTTGAGACAGAGTCTTACTAAGTTGAAGGACTCACTAAATTGAGGCATAAGATCTCAATCTTATGATCTCCTGTTTCACCCTCCTAAATTGTTGGGATTATAGGCATGTACCACCGCATGAGCAGGACTCTATTTCTTGACACACATTTTCACTTGGTAATAACACCTTTTACATTTTGTATCATGTGCTTATAAGGCCTTTTCCAAAAACAAGATATGAAAACAATTCTCTCACATTCATAAATAAAATCTGCTTTCCTGGAATCCAAACATGGACCTTCACTTTATTCTTTGGAACTACCCAGAACAAATCTAAGTGCCACTGAACAATGTGCAACCTTCCACACATTTGAAGGCAATGATCTTATTTGCCAAATGCTTCTTCTCCAATGCACCTAGAGAGTGAGCATACAGAGAAGTCGGCATTGTGTAATCTCTTCCTTAATCAGATGTGGAGCAGAATTTCTAAAGTGTGCTCCTGGTTCCTCAGAAATCTGATAAGATCTATGTCAAAATAGGGTATCTGCAGGCAACAAACCAGGACTGTTGAGCTAGATGCAGCGAGGACTTTCATGGGGGCAAAACTCCTCAGAACCTTTAATTCAACCAGTTCACATTATACATTTCTTTCTTACTTTCTTTCTTTTGTGGTACTGGTGATTGAACCCAGGGGCACTGTACCACTGAGATACACTCCCTGACCCTGTTTATTTTTTTATGTTAAGACAGGCTCTCCCTAAGTTGCTGAGGCTGATCTCAAACTTGAGATCCTCCTGCCTCAACTTTCCGAGTCCTTGGGATTATACATGTGACACAGAGGTTGGTAGATCACATAGATTTCCAATAGAGGTCATAGAACTTAAAATAGCACTTTCTGAGAAACACTTAGGCCAAGCTGAGGACTTGGTCTCTGATTCCCTCAACCTGTTTTCATTCACTTTTGCTTCCTTTGAGACCCGAGATGCTGTCCTCTGTTCTTACCACCCCCCCAAAAAAAAGGAAAAAGAAAAATATTTCTCACAAAAAGATTTTTTTGAATCAGACATTTAAAACTCTAGTGTGAGTTTTAATTCAAGTCTTCTTTCCCAGGGTGTTGGCCCTCAATTCCAGAACAAAAATTCTGAACTCAGATTAAAGAGAATTCTAGCAAGAAAAAAGTAATCTCAAAGGAGGTGTGAAAAACACTTTCCTTCTCTGTTAATTTCTGCTTATTGTTGTGGTCAGGAAATGCAGCTCTGAAAGGCAAAAATTGCATGGTAATGAGCCTCGTCTGTCTATGGCAGGATGACGATTATGACTGCCATCAGTTTAACAACAGCTAACATTTCAACCTCACAGATAACATCAGACTAACCCTCCTGACAACCCCAGGAAATAGGCATTATCTCCACATTCCAGATGAGGAAACTGAGGCTTACTTAATCATTGAGCTCCAGAAGTTTCTTTCTGGTTCCAAAGTCTACACTCTGGCTCTTTGTTCACCCAGCTTCACTGCCAGCACAGGTCCTGCTGGTCACCAGCTCTACAGAACCTGCTGCACATCCTCACTTACTTGATAAAAGCACTAAAGCTCCTAATTGGCTCTCCTGTGGACCTGGACTACTAAGTCCTCCACCTCGTCATCAGCCCACTTGGGCTTCTAAGATGAAATCCTCAGCTACCTTCCCTCACAGCCAGAGGAACACTCTGAGCTTACTCTTTGACCTTTTATACATTTTTTATGGCTCTACCATTCTCTTTAGATGGATGAAACCAAAACCTCACTATCTATACTTTAACTCACCCCTTGATCTCATTCCAAGCAGAAAAAGTTGAAATGCCAGTAGGACCACCTGAAAAGGGTGAGCTCAGCCCGAAAACTGCTGAATGAGGTGCCTTTTCTTTTAACCTCCACCAAAGGTCCACCTTGGTCCAAACTTACCCTAAACCCTGATATTTGAGATTCTATGTGGACTCAAAAGCAATTAAGGTTGCTAGGAAATACTCCTTTTTCCCTATTTTGCTTCCATCTGTGCTTACAGACACCATAGTTAACATAAAAAAGGAGGGGGGACAGGGGCATAGCTCAGTGGCAGAGCACTTGCCTAGCACATATGAGGCCCTGGGTGCGATCCTCAGCACTACATAAAAATAAATAAATAAAGTAAAGGTTTGAGGGGGGAAGCTGGGTTCTTTGGTCCAGTTCCAACTTCTTTGGGGGAACTCTCATTTTCTGACTTTGCTTAAGATACAACAGGTACCCACGGGGGTTCAGAAGTAGTCAACCATAGATATCCCCAAGGTCTCTGGATCTAATAGTAAATGCTCTCACAATACTAAACCGGTTTTAAATACTGCTTCTCCAAACACTGACTTCTGAAGAAATCTGCCTCATTTACAGGTACTGCTGTCCTTAATGGTCATGTCTATACTATTTGACTCTGACCACAACCAATGGGACACGGAGTAACCTCTGACTCAATGAGGAGAACAACCATAAACCAGGTAGCAACCTACCTCTTGCATGGCTGGGCTTGATTAAATGAAGCAGACCAGTAAGCTTTCTCTCTTGAGAATTTAAACTAAGAGGCTCCATAAGGAAATTGCCAAGTGGAGGAGATGGTTACACTGCCACTGCAAAGTCAGGCAGAACTGAGACTGGGAAGCCATTATGGGCAATGAGCAAGGTGAGATTTGGAGAGAGAGGAAATTGAAACCACACAGAAAAATCTAAGGGGAGGCAAGAGGCAGAATAGACATGTTAAAAAAGGCTGAGACATCAAGGCAGGGGCAGGGGAGAGGCCCTCTGTGTTGGGCTCTGGTTTTCGTAAATGTTGTTCTGTTTTCCTTTGGAGGAAAACCATAAAGGTTTTCTTGACCACACTGAAGTGGGTCTCTCCCTTGTAACCGTTAAGACTCTAAGAATCCCCCAAACTCTGAGGACAAGTGTCTATTGCCCTAGGGAGCTGGGCCCAAAGCAAACACTGCTAATCCCTTTAAATCCTGGAAGCTCCATTAAGAGAAGTAAAATTTCTTGGAAACTTAAGACGTAGGTCAATTTTTTTCCCCCTTTTTTTCTTATTAGTTTTTAAAAAAGGAACACAGGCATGCAGTAGTTTTATCCAGTGTCATATAATTCCAAAGTCTTGTTTAAGAACAAGAAAATGTAACATAAGCTACCTTGTTTTCATATCATTATTGGGTTCGATGGTTAGTGTTTGAACTTGTATTTATTTAGACAATAACTACAAATTGCCAATGGTATTCACCTCTATTTTATCCACTGGATTGCAGTTTCTAGGAGGTAAGGGCTTTTGGGTTTTTTTGTTTTGTTTTTTGTTTTTTCCCCACTCCTCTATCCTTAGTACCTAGAACAATACTGAGGACATAAATATTCAATTAATGAATTTTAAATATCTGTTTTTAAGTGTAGTTACAAGTCAGCAATTTAAAAGGATTTCCCATGTTATTTTTTGGTGGTTGTTTTTGTTTATGTTGTTTTTGTTTTTAGTTCACCCAAATCAGTCAAAACCTGATAACAAAAGAAATATTTCCCACTATCCTGAAGTCCTAAATATTGTTGTTTTTGAGGACAAGTATACACTCAAAAGCACTGATTTGGGGGAAAAGACCTAAGGGAGAACTAAAGGGAGGGAGAAATCCCAGAACTTATTAAGCATATTTTTGCCATTGAGAACTTGTCCTTAACTTCCTGAGTTAGTGCTCAGAGCAGTCTTCACTTTACCCAAATGCTTGCCTTTTTTTTTTTTTTTTATCTTCACATAGATCTAAAAACAGGGACATTTAGACCAGAGATAAGCTAGGGATCTGTGGGACTGCACTGGAGCCCCTCTGAACTGAGTCATTGGCTGAGCCTACCTCTGATACTTCCCAGACACGTGGCAAAGCTTTCTGGAGCTCACAGCTCTCCCATCTCTAAAATGATCAGAGGGGAAAACGCCTTCATGGTTTCTGAGCTCTAATCACCTCTGATTCCAGACTCCTAACTTTCATAGATGGATTCTGTGCTTTGGTGTATTTTGTATTTCTAGACCTAGACAGTTTCCTTCCTACATGGCAGAGACAACACTCTTAGAAGCCTGGGGAGACAAGGGCTGGGCCATGTTGAGAACCTGCCAGCTTGGCCTCGGACAGGCTCTGCCTGGAAGGCACCCAGACCACATTCCTGATCAAACACTAGGTGTCTGCGACACTTGAAAGTACCTTTCTAACCTCAAGACCCAAGCTCTGGCTCAATTATTTAATCTGCTCAGAAGTAGTAAGTATTACATAGGAGACTGCCTTTGAATCTTACAAAGAAGAGATTTGTCTTCACATGGCTGGACGGACCGGGAAAATTTCTTCTAGTTTCGTCAGTGTGTCTTCATTTTTATTCCCTATTTTTAAAAGGATATGCACCTGGAGTAAGGAAGTTCCTCAAAGGTCACTTGACCTATGGTTTCAATACCCATTTACAAATTACACACACCTGGGTATTCCTCTCAAAATGTGGATTCTAGAACCCACTTCAGATTGACTGAGAAACTTGGGGTGTAGGGCTCAGGGGTCTGTGGTTTTACAAGCCCTGCCAGTGATTCTGATGAGCAGCTGGGGTCAAGCTACATGGTCATGGACCTCATCTGAGAATTATGGAAATAGTCCTGTGGGAATATAGCACTCTGTGTGGTGGAGATTGGATTTATAGAAACTCACTCTGGAGGGAGCACTTGGGACAGCATCAGACTCCCTATTCTGGGGCAGAAGGTGGGACTCACTCAAGGTGAGTTTCTGCACCCACCATGTCCCAGCGAGCTGAAAGGAGTCAACCTAAGAAACTTGTGTTTGGGAATTGATCTCTTGAAGATTTGGATTCTTTGTCTCCTTCCAGAAAGTATGCCTGTCAGGAGTTGCTGCACAGACCAGCCTCAGATCCAGGCTTGAATGGACCAACTGGACTGTTCCTTGCATTCCTCCAATAGTCATTTCTAGCCATACTCTTGCTTTCCCCAAAACTTAAATGCAAAGTTTTTTTTACTGTTTTTTTCTCTTTGTGGTGCTGAGGACTGAACCAAGGTCCTTGTGCATGCTAGGCATGCACTCTACCACTGAGCCCCACCCCAACTTTTTATTTTAAAAATTCTCAAGTCTACAGAAAAGTTAAAAAGAAAGAATGCAACCCACATCTATGTATCTAGACATTTGTTGAACATTTTATCATATTTGTGCAGTGTGGTTCCCTTCTTCTTCCATTATCTTCATATGAATGTTTTTTTCTTCTCTCTCAAATCAGTGGAAAATTACAGACATTACAATGCTTTATAGCTAAGTACTTCTGCATTTATTTCCAAAGAGCAGGAATATTTTGCTACCTAGACACATAACCAGCTCACTCAATAAATTTAATATCAGAATAGAAGTTCATTGGATAAGACAAAGGGAAAGGAAGGAAAGGGAGGGGAGATGGGAATAGGAAAGACAGTAGAATGAACTGGACATAACTTTCCTGTGTTCATATATGAATACACAAGCAGTGTAACTCCATGTCATGTACAACCACAAGAATGGGATCCTAATTAGAATAAGTTATACTCTATATATGTATAATATGTCAAAATACACTCTACTGCCATGTATATCTAAAAAGAACAAATAAAAAAGTTAAAAAAGAAAAAGAAATTTAGTATCAGTATAATACCATTATGTAATATGTGGTTTCTTTTTTAAAAATATTTTTTAGTTATACATGGACACAGTGTCTTTATTTTGTTTATTTATTTATATGTGGTGCTGAGGATCGAACCCAGTGCCTCACACATGCGAGGCAAGCAAGCACTCTGCACTGAGCCACAGCCTCAGCCCAATATGTGGTTTCTATTCATATTTCCCATGTGTCCTCAAAATGCTCTTATAGTTTTTTTGTGTATGTATGTATGTGTGTGTGTGTGTATCTCGATAGCTCAATCTAGGAATACACTTTGCATTTGGTTATTTAAAATTTTCCCTCTCTTTTATAATAGTGATTTTCTTAAAAGCATATGGGTAAGTTATTTTGTAAAATATCCCTCAATTTGAGGTTTGTCTGATTGTTTCTTTGTGATTAGGTTCAAGTTGAACATTTTGGTAGGAATGTAAGAGAAGCTGACCATGTGCCTTTCCAATGCTTCACATCAGGAGGCAATTTGTTCCATTTAGGTGACGTTGAATTTGATCATTTGGCACAAAACCACTTTTTTCCTTCTAGTAAGAGGAGGTCAGTGGGCAATAATTTGAGGTTGAGTGAACATCCTGTTCCCTACAGGGTTAGCCCAGTGGTTAGGTATCCCTGATGAACTTTTACTTACCTCTTTTATTAAAACGGATGGCTGGAAAAGGATGATTCTTAATATTGTCATTCCTTTTACATTTGTTGGGAGGCATTATTTTATAAAGAAGAGAGTCCCACTGTGTACGGTAGTGCACGCCTGTGATCCCAGTGACTCAGGGGGCTGAGACAGGAGAATTGCAAGTTCGAGGCTAGCCTCAGCAACTTAGCAAGGTCCTCAGCATCCAAGTGAAACCCTGTCTCAAAATTTTAAAAAAGAGGGAGGCTAGTAATACAACTCAATGGTAAAGTACCCTGAGTTAAATTCCTAGTATCAGAGGGAGAGAGACAAAGACTGTATCTCATTTCATACTTGATCTTTATTGTTTTTAGTTTCTCAAAGGGCTCACTGATTTTTTTATCAGATGTATTAATTATTTATTTCACTATTTTTTGATGCTCCACTTGACCCAAATTTCACCAATGTGAGCTCCTTCCAGGTGGTGCCCATGCCTTCTTAACATCTCATCAGTCTTCAAACACTGCTACTTCAAGTGCTTTCTAGCGTAACAAGATATATCCCAGGCTCGTCTTGTATATTCCCTTCCCCAGCCCTGGAATAATTAATTTTTTCAAGGCCCTCTGGTTCTGTTTAGAGCTCATGACCACTGGCCTGTCATTGCTTCTAGGCCTTTGGAATGAATGGAATTAGGAAATATGTATCTGTTTTGGAAGGACGTATTTGTACAGGTATTTCCAACTGCAATACAGCACCACAAGTTCTCTGCTCCTTCCCCCACTCCATATTTACAACTTGCTTCTCCCACAGTAAAACCCTAGTTCCCCAAGATACCAATCTATTCACTCATGTGCTGCAATATACACAAAATGCTTTGGGAATTACTTAGCCACAATCACAAACAACCACAAACTGCCTAAGTAAAGGTGGAGAGTTTTGTAGTTTTGTAATCTTTGGACTGTATTCCACCAAGAGTGTACAGTGAGTATACTGTGTTCAAAATTTTCTTGGATTAGTTCTCTTTTTTTTTTTTTTTTTTTTTTTTTTTT
>PVHX01001166.1:0-20779 GCA_004024805.1 Geosciurus inauris | reverse complement strand
GTTCTCTTTTTTTAAAAAATATTTATTTTTTAGTTGTAGGTGGACACAATAGCTTTATTTTATTTTATTTTTATGTGGTGCTGAGGATCGAACCCAGTGCCTCCCGCGTGCTAGGTGAGCACGCTACCACTGCGCCATAATCCCAGCCCCTTGGATTAGTTCTCTTTTTTAAATTTTTTTTTTTGTTGATGTTGATGAACCTTTATTTTATTCATTTATTTATATGCGGTCCTGAGAATTGAACCCTTGCTAGGCAAGTGTTCTACCACTGAGCCACAACCCAACCCCTGGATTAGTTCTTTGTTTTCCTCTGCATGGTTATAGTATCGAGTTGACCTACACTTAGGTTCAACTCCATTTAATAAGTATTGAGAACAGGCTGAAGGTCATAATCTCCAAGAGAACCTGGAAGGTACAGATGTGTGTTGCCAATCCAGGGAAAACTCATGCTTTAGTCATTGATGGGACCCTAAGGCCCATATCCTGCTGGGAAATGGGCCATGACCCCTCCTCTTCCACATAACATGAAATTATGTGAAACTATCAGAAAATGAGCAGACACACCTGCAGAGCTAATGCCAGTACAGTCCCCAGCTCAGACCACTGAGGGTCAAGTTTGTCTCATGGTTTTAGTGCTTCCATGGTTTGTGAAAGGAGAATACCAGAGACAGAGAAACGAAGGGATTGAAGTAAGAGAAGGAGAGAAAGCCAAAGGAGAGGAGGAGTGGGAACAGAAAAAGAGAAAGGCACTTACTTAGAATGGGGGCCATGAGAGGTACTACAAAGCCCAGACTGCTTCGGCTTGCCTAACCCTTCCTTAGTGTTCTCTTTACAGAGTAGCTGACTTTGAATGAGAGGATTGGCTCTCTGTCTGCACTAGTAGCTCGGTTGGGAGACCGGGCAAGTTCAGTGCTCCAGTATCCCTGTGTCAGCTAAGGCTTTGGTTCAGCCAGCCCTCGCCAGAGAGACCTCAGCAGCCCCTGGGGACATCAGGGCAGATTGTGTGTTATTGAGGTGCCACAGGGTGGTGCTGGAGTCCTTGTGCCAACAAGATAAGACTTCTTCCAGATTTTTCTGGTTGTGAATTAGCTCCAATTGGGGAATCTCCCCTTTCATGGGCCATGCCATGAGCAGGGGAGAACTGAGTCCATTCTTTTTGAGATCTGCTCTATGCTGTCGCACGGCACAAAAATAAGCCAGAATAATCCACATGTGACTTGGCAGTAAGAAATCCAGGTGAGTGATGAGGATAAAGAGGAGCTGAGAGCCTGCTGTTGATACAGATGTGTCAATCCCCCTCCCACCCAGGAGCCTGCTGATGGAGGCCCATCATCCTCTCCCCATGGAGTCCTGGGCTACAGGCACGTGGCAGAGCTCTTTCCACTGCCTGTCTACCCCCACCTGCTCTCCAGAAAGCAGTTAATACCTATTCCCCCTAGAGCAAAAACTCACATGTAGTTGAAAGTGTGATCCTTCCAAGAGAATGTAGATTTCAGCTGCAGATCCTTAGGCCTAGAGGTCAGAGCAATAATGGTAGGAATTCAGGCAGACTTTTCCCAACAGAGTTGATTTTCCCTACAAGGTGGTAGATCAGGCCATTGAGGTTCTGTTTCCTTTCCCTTCCCTCTCCATGAGACCAGGTCCCCAACTCCTCATGCTACAACTTGATAAAAAGTCCCCTTAGGTGCCTCTTGGGATTCAGCTCTGTCTTCCAAACTCCCTTCAAATCATGACACTGGCCATTCGTAAGGCTGGCTCAGAATGGAATAACAAGATTTGAGAGGTGCTCAATTAATCTATTCTTTTGAGTTACCATAGAACTCGAGGGCCTGAATAAATTCAGTGACACCATAAAATTTCTTTCAACAACAACCTGGCCAAAATCTCACAAAAATTCCGTCTAAACAATTCCGTCTAAACAACGTAATGACTGTCAAAACAAAGTATTAGTAGGGCCCAAGCTAAGCATAATAATATCATACCCTTTGCATTTTGATAGACAGTGAAATTTTGGCAAAGTCCTTCTAAGGAAACATGCAAGAGAAGGTGATTGAAGTACAGATGTGGAGCCAAAGATTCAAGGTAGAATGGAGATGGGGCTGTTACCAGCATTGAACCTTCCTTGTTTCCTTAACTGTGGCCAGGAGCCTAGAGAGCCACAGGTCCTGGAAAAGCATGAGAGGAGAAAAGGCAAGGCTCTAGAAGCACTGTCTTTGGAAAAATATCAAACTAAGAGACTAACAGACAGGTTTACCAATGGGAAAAACCATATTGAGAAATATTTTTGGTGTGTTAGAGGATGTGGGAAGACTTACCCAAAGGTTCAAAGAAATCTAAGCAAAGAACAACAACAACAACAAAAGCAGCAATTAGCCCCAGGAAACTAAAAATGTTATACAAGAAAATAAATGTCATGATAGTACACCACTTGGCTCAGCATTAAACAAAATCAACTGTGTGTTTTTATTTTTTTAAAAAATTATGATCTTGTTAATATTATGTGACTTTTTAACTGTGTTCAGTTATTATTTTGATAAAAACTTACTACGTTAAGATCTTCTCAAATCTGTGAAAGTAGATGGGATTTGAATTCAGTGTGGCGTTTGGCGAGAAGTTATATGTTGATGTCCAGTGGTTTGGTTCTCTTAGCTCTTTTCTCCAAATGCTTGAAGTTCAGAAGGAAATCGGGGGCTTGGCATGTCACATCAGATCACATCCCCTTGGGGCAGTAGGAACATCCAAAAGTCACCCACAGCTCAGAACACCCTGAGAGCTTCAAGTGTCCTTGTGAGCCTGAATTTTGCTGGCAGAGTGGCCTGGGGCTGACAGCCAATGGACAGGACTCTTGTCCTGGCTCTGCCACCAACAGACTGACAGAGTATGAGGTGAAGTCAAATGTTCTATCCCACACAGCCCATCCCTTGCCCCGGACTTTAGTATGCTCAGTTCTAAAACTGACAGGGCAGGGAACCTGCACAAGACAATTATCTATGTATTGTTTATTCAATAAGGAAGGTTTATGGAGCTCCTCCCACACCCAGGCTGGTCACGGGGGTTAAGCTATGAACCAGACCCACAAAGGATCTGCCCTCATGCAGTTTGTAGTTCAGTGGGGGAGAATAACAAGAAACCAGGGGGCAGTAGACAAGGAATTATAAATTGTTGCAATAAAAAAATAATGCAGGGCAAGGTGTAGGGTGCTCATTAGATGGGGTAGGCAGGGTAGGTGGCGCTTAGGTGAGGAGGGGACTTTTTGAGCTGAGATTTAAATGATCAGAAAAAAAGCAGTTTGGGGGTTATCCAAAACCACAGGAGGAAGGGGTTCAGAGACGCAAAGTAAGGCTCTGAGTGGAAAGCTTGCAATATGGGCTGATGTGTGTGTGTAAAAACACGCCAGGCTGCTGTGAGAGAAGAGAGAGGAAGCCCAGGAACGCCAAAGAGGCTGGCAAGTCAGAGGGTACTGGCGCAGAGTGAGTAGATTCAGGTAACTGGGGTCTAGGCGTTCTTCGGCAGTTCCTTCAGTCCATACCGTCTGCTTTCAATCCTCCTCAAGATGAGTTTTGTCATCTCATCCGGGAAGTGATGAGGGCCATCAAGTCCTAAGCAGCAATTTGAGGCAATCTCCTAAGCCCAGAAAGAGCCTCTCTGCAATTTTTTTGAAAAGCTGTCCTTTTCTCCTTATAAACGCAGATCTAACCGTGGCTCCTGGTTTGGCTAGTGAGAATGACCTGAACTTAAGCCCCAGCTCCCAGGAAGAGGGGTGGGTATGTAGGTGCCTTTGCGTAGCGCACAGCCGGCCAGAGAGTATGTGGAACTCCGGCCTCTAGGTGAGAAGGGCACTCCTTTGAAAGCTGGAACAGAGATTTTCCAGACTCATAAGTGACACCGCGATCCTCGGGCTTCCAGGGAACAGCCAGGCTGCCCAGCACATCTGGGTGTCTTTGAGCTGCAGCCCAGAGGAATGCGGGCTGTACTTGGAGGGAATGCTCAAATGCCTCGGGGAGGGGAATTTGTGTCTTATGTGGGAGAGGAATTAGGCGCCCTTTGAAGAAGAGATTTCCTTCCCAGAAAATTAAAGCTTAGGACAGGCTGGGAGATGTCCCCTGGCAAAGCGCCTGTCCGCACTTCCGGTCCGCGCCAGCCGCCAGGCAAGGCCAGACCCGGTCAGACCCCACGGAGCACCAGCGCAGCCCGGTGCACCTGACTGCTCTGCTGCCCTTCCACTCCCGAGGACCTGCAGTTAACAAGGAGCCCTGAGCCGGGCCCAGGAGACTCCAGAACACAGAAATTCAATACCTGTAGATGGGGTGGGTGGGTTAAAGGGGACACAGAGAAGGAGAGAGGAAATGAGGAGAAAGAGAAATAAGGCTGGTGGTAAAGAAGACAGGAGAAGGAGGGGGGCCCCACATCTATTAACTTTTAAGACATTGTCTGGGATCTGAACTCCTCCCCCACTTTTCCTGTCTGGCCTTGAGTGGCCCCATCTATGTTCGTTCGTTCATTCATTCATTCATTCATTGAGTTCATCAATACTATTGAGTGCCAAGCCCTGAGTCAGGTGCTGGGGTGCAGACATGAGCCAAATAGGCCAATACCTGTCCTTGTGAAACTTTTACATAGTCAAATTAAATCCAAATAGAAAAATATAATGGAGATGAGTACTAAGAAAAGAAGAGCTATTCTCTGAGCACATAATGGGGACCTGGCATCATATTTGGGAGGACCAGGCACTTCAAGGATAAGATAGACTCCTTTCCTTCCAACTTTTTATTTTGAAAATTCCAAACCTATAAAAAAGTTGCAAGAATGATATCCTGGGCTTATTATATAGATTCACCAATTGTTAATATTTCATCACATTAGTTCTCCCTATATTTATTTTTCTGCATCATTTGAGAGAAAGTTGCAAGCATCATGACTGTTTGTTCCTAAACATTTCAGTACATATATCCTAAGAACAAGGACTTTCTATGCAACCACAGTGTCCTGTCCAATAAGTTTATGATTAATGCATATACTAATTGTATCAATGCCCATGTTATAACAGACTGAACCCTGTCCCTCCAAATTAATATATTTCAATCCTAACAACCAGTACCTCAGAATGTTGCTGTATGTGGAGATAAGATTGTTAAAGATATAATTAAGATAGAGTGAGATCACGTGAGTGGATCCTAAGCCAATGACTGATGACCTTCTTAGCGGAGGAAATTGGAATATAGATGCACACAGAGGGAAGACCGTGTGAGAACATAGTAAGAGGGTGAGAAGAAAGAGGCTTCAGCATACACCAAACCTGCTGACACCTTGATTGTGGATTCTAGACTCTAAACTGTGAGAAAACACATTTCTAATATTTCAGCCATGCAGTCTGTACTATTTTGTTATGGCAGCCCTAGCCAATTAATACACAAGTCTCAACCAAATTTTTCTCATGAAAATTGTGATTAAACCCAAGGCCTTGCACATGCTAGAAAAGTGATCTACCACTGGGCCAAATCCATAGCCCTTCTTCTCCACTTGTCCCCCTTTGAGACAGGGTCTTGCTAAATTGTCCAGTGGCTTCAAACTTCTAATTCTCCTGCCTCAACCTCCCAGCGAGCTGGGATTACAGGAGTGTGCCATCTTGCTCAGCTCCAATAATATTCTTTATGCTATTTTTTAAAAAAAAAATCTAGGACTCATCCAAGGATCATATGTTGCATTCCATTGTCAATGTAGTCTAGAATAATCCAGAGTGTCTCTGTAAGACCTTTTCCTTTAAGGTCTGCCTTGCCAATGATGTCTTTGAAGAATCTGGACCAATTATCTTGGGTGATGTCCCATGGTCTTAGTTTATCTGTTAGAATCCACTATAGTTTTCCTGGCTAGAATACTATACTAATGATATTAATGGATGAGGCAGGGACTGAAAACAAGCCCCAGGCACTCTGGGTAGAAATGATCAAAGGGGCTGCTCACAGAGCAGAGCAGCACACCCCACTCTAAGCATGGTGCTCACCATATTCATGGAGGGTATGAGAGACTGTGAAGGCAGAAGCAGAGGCTTTGGAGCACTAGGGGAATCCACAGTCGGTGAGAGAAGGAATTTAAGAATAGAAAAGGTCCGTTGAGGCCAGAATATAGAGATAATAAAGGCCCAGTTAAGACACCTGTTTTTTCACTGAGGCCTTGGGAACCTCTGGAGAGGTTTGTGCAGTCAGGACATGCTTGTTATCAGAAAGCCCTGAGGGTTTGGGTGCACTGTCCAAATCACACAAGATTGGCAGGGCTACAATTGGAGCCCAAGACTCAAAATTCCTAGGAGTTTTCTACATACTATGAACACTTTAACACAAATGTTGATTGGATGATTAGAGCACCTTTTGAGAATCACTGGAGTCAGGCCCAGGGAGGAGGAGGAAGGATAAGACACAGAGTTGAGCAAAGGTGAGTTTGAGTCAGGGGGCTTGCCAGTCTCCAGAGCCAGAGTCCAGACCCAAATACAATGTATGAAGTACGAAATAAATGCAAAAAAAAAATCATTTGCCTTCTTCTTTCCTCTTGTTCTTTTGCAAATGACTTTCACATTGCATAGTTCATTTCACCTAAATAATAATCCTGTATAGTTACTGAAAGATGTTCTCATTCGACCAATTTGAAAACCTGATGCCTGGAGAGATTCCAAAGTTCAGAATCAGCAATGCGGTGAGGGTGGCACTCAAGATTTCCCAAGGCTCCCGAGACACCCTGTGTCTCCTGAAATTTCAAATTCCATCACATTCCTTTATATTTCCCCAATTTACTGTATGAAAATGGAGCTAGGCAACAAGGTGAAGCAAAGAGGAGCCAGGCTTAGAGTTTCCCAAGGACCTTTTTTGAGGACAGCGATTCACCCTGTTTTTCAAACCCATTTGTAAGCACCTCACAGCTGTGTTGGTGAGGTCTGGGTTTGGACAATGAGTCTGACTGGAGACAGCATGGGAGGGTGGGGACAGCCAGGGTTCTGCATGTCATTTGGCGGTTACCATTAGTTTCTGAGACACATGTGCACCTGGACTTTCCAGGGAGCCAGTACCAAGCTGATGATGGGCCAAACCAGAGCCAGCAGCCTGAGGGAGGAGAAATGATTCCATGGTCACTGGACCTAAATTGCTGAAGTGAAAATCAGTCACTATGGTGCCTTGAGGAGTTAGTTTATTGAGGAGAAAAGACAAGTGACAAATAATCCCAAGATAGCTCCTGGCTCAGTGCAAGAGTATTATAAACTTGAAATATGTAGACTATGAAATTCTTAGAAAAAAAGAAGGGGTAAAGGAAAGAAGGAAGAGAAGAAAGATTGATTAGATGATAAGATTTTACTGACACTTTTTGCAATATTTTTGTGTCAACAGAAAATACCCTGAATTTTGAAATAAAAAGACCACATGATACCACAGAGTCACAGCCACAACTATCCATACCCACATACACCTAGTTAGACACTCAACTTCACACTGTAGTCTCAACTCCTCAAATTCCCCAGAGTTCTATGGGATCATTTAAAACAGCCTCTCCCCTCCTACCAACTCCCCATTCACTGGGAAGACCCACCTCCACCTTAGTAGCCAACTACCACCCCATCCTCAGATCATACTCTCAGACACACAGTCACAACCCCCAGTTGGGCCAGATCAAAGCCCATTAAACCAGCAAAGTCAAACATGCAAGAATCCTTAGAGTAGATGACTAATGCCCCGCTTCTCTATACCTTGTTCACAGCCACCCCTTCTTCCTACCCAGAATCACACTGGTGGGCTCTGCTTTGCTTAAATTCCTCCCCCCAGATGGGATGGAGCTAGACTGACTGGGTGGAGGTGGTGTCCCTATATCCAACTCCAGAGTATCAGGTGGTAGGGACCAGGGCTGGGGTCTATGTGTCAGAGGTTACTGCTTCCATTAAGAATGTCTTTGTCCTAAAAAAGGGTAGGAGGAGTTGGAAAGGAAGAAAAGGAGGGAGACAAGAAAAGAAGCAGAAGATGTTCTAATCCCCGAACAACAGTCTCTCATACATTGCTCCTGTAGGGTACAAAGAGGAAAACATCACTTACAGGGCAAACATCTTACTCCTGGATGGGGTCTCAAGTATCCAGGTTCCACAGTGGGAAAGGTGTTGGAGGGAAAAATTTACCCCTCTGGATAATCTCCAAGGACAATTCTATTCTCAGTTCTATCATGTTTAGAGAAGGATAAAAATAATAACAAACACTATTTCACATTTGAAACACCTTGCTAATATGGCTGCCTTATTATTTGAACCATGTGCTATCAATTCATTATCTCATTTTGCACAACTTGACTGTTTGTTATATTCCAACTTCTGAGCAACTTTGGCCAGGAGAAAAGTGGTCCAGGTTCCTGTTGTTGGGATGGTCATTTAAACTTCTGTATCAGGTCTTCACCTCTAAAATGAGGGGACACTCTAGGTCACACTTGAGGCTCCTTCTATCTCTACTGTCTTATGCTTCTACCAATTCAGGGCAGCACTGTCCTATAGAAATACAATGCAAGCCACAGAGATAATTTAAAAATTTCAAATCATTACATTTTAAAAAACTAAAAAGAAGTAGGTAAAAGTAATTGAAAAAATACATTTTATTTAACTCAAAATATCCAAAATTTCAACCTCAATATCAATGCTTAAAAAATTATAATGAGATATTTTATATTCCTTTTCTCAGTGAGTATTTTTTTAAAATATTTTTTTTAGTTATAGATAGACACAATGTCTTTATTTTATTGCTTTGTATATGGTGCTGAGGATCGAACCCAGGGCCTCACGCATGCGAGGCAAGCACTGTACCACTGAGCTACAATCCCAGCCCCCTCAGTGAGTATTTTATACTTATAACACATATCAACTTGGATACTAAATTTTCACTGGAAATATTTGATCTGCTTTTAGATTTTATAAATTTGTAGTCATAAAAGTAGAAGGTATATGATCCACACACCTAAGCTGTTCCAGTTATATTTAAAATTTTTTCCAATAACTGAACTGAACCTGTTTTTAAATTAAAATTAAATAGAGTCATGTGTCACTTACTGATGGGGATATGTTATGAGAACTCTGTGATTAGGTGATTTTACAGTTGTGTCAGCTTCATAGGGTACACTTACATAAATCCATTCAGTATAGCCTAGTGCACACTTAGGCTGTATGTCATATATGCATCTCCTAGACCACAATGAACAAAGCAACATGAGATTAAACCAAGCACAAGAAAAATGATACAATCAAGAGACTCAGGAAATATGAGATGTAGGAGCCTGCAGCCCATTTAACTTGACATACTTTTTTAGAGTACATATTTTTTAATAAGTAGAAGTAGTACACTCTAAGATCATGATCAACAGTATAGCATAGCAAATACATAAATCAGTAACATAGTCATTCATCACCAAGCACTATGTATTGTGCATAATTGTACATGCTGTATTTTATACCATGGCAATATAGTAGGTCTGTTCACACCAGCACCACTTATGTTGTTCACTTCAACACAATGTGAGGAATGTTCTGCTATGACATCCTAATGCCTAGGATATCACCAGGCCATAGAAATTTTTCAGTTCAATTACAATCTTATGGAACCATTATCATATATGTGGTCTGTCATTGGTCAAAACATCGTTTTGACTAACGGCTCTTTTGGCCACATCTCAAATGCTCCACTGAAGCCTGTACTACCATACTGGACTGCAGTGACTGGAACACCACCGAGTGTGTGGGGCCAGTGTTACTGTCTCCCCTCGATTCACACTTCCACTTCACACTTCAAGAGTGCCTGAAACTGCTGGGTGAGAGTGAGAGGGATGTGGAAAGGCGCCACCACCAATGTCATCCCAGGCAATACCTGCTCCACCACACCTCTGCATGTCAAGGAAAAGCCAAGAAGGGGCCGACTCACCTCGCCCATGGAAACAATCTCCAGCTCCTTTCCGTCGAGCTGCTGCCAACGTTTCCGCAGGCGGAGGCCACGTTTCCAGCTCAGACGCAAAGGCACGCACAGGCACCGGCAGGCGTCTGAGCTTCCTCTCCTTGCGCAACGGAATGCCAGCTGGGCAGTCAGCCCCGCTGCAGCCCAGACTCTACGTGTCACTTTGGGGATTTGGGTTTTATTAATGTCAGTCAGATGCAGAGTGATGGCTGATGGGTGCAGGTGAGAAGGTGGTAGGGGACAAAGTATCAGGGGACAGTGGGTGAAGCATTAGCACCCTCAGTGGATCAAGAGGGCACATCCGCTTCAGGCGGAACATTTCAGGGAACATTTCTGGATTTCAGGATACTGCCTAGAACCTCACAGCCCTGACCCAGGACAAGCGTCAGAAGCCACCTCCAGAATGATCCTTTCTGCTTCCTACAGAAAAGTCAACAACCAGCAAGGGCTTCACACATGGTGTTATTCATGGAAAAATTGAAACTCAAATAAGTAACTTGCCCAAGGTCATTCGGCCACAAAACTGAAATTCAAACCCAAGTCTGTTTGACACTAAAATCTGCACTTTCTATTAATAATACCTAATAATAATAGGTGACCTTTATTGAATGGTGCCATGTGTCTGGCACCATGCTCTGTTCTTTATAAAGGTGAACTCCTGCCAGGCACAGTGGCATGTGCCTGTAATTCCAACTACTCCGAAGGCTGAGGCAAGAGAATTACAAGATGGAGGCCAGTCTGGGCAACTTAGCAAGATCCTGTCTTAAAATTAAAAAAAAAATAAAATAAAAAAAAGTGAACTTGTTTATCACAATATTTCTGTGAAGCATAATCTCATGACCATTTTATAAATGAGGAAAACTAAGTCTCAGAGAGGTTACGTAACTTGCCAAAGATCTGGAAACTTGCAATAGAGATTTTGCACCTGGCTTCTTAACTCATGTGCTCAGTCATGACATGATGCTGCATCATTAATGAGAATTGTTATGGTGGCAGATCTTCCTACCAGGAAGGTGGATCTTCTTGATCCACCTCTGAGCTCAGTACAACTGAGATGGCTTCCAGCCCACAGACAGTATCCCTCAAGTACCTACATTCTCTGCCTACAGCTTTCTTGGGCACCTGAGACACTGTGGGTGTCTTAATACCTTCAGTGTATATTTGAGTCAGCTTTTTCATTATTGTGACCAAAGGACCCGACAAGAATGATACAGAGGAGAGGAAGTTTATTTGGGGTTCATGGTTCCAGAGGTCTCAGTCCATAGATGGCCAACTTCAAAGCTCTGGGCCCAAGGTGAGGCAGAACATCAAGGAAGAAGGGCATGAGAGAGGAAGGCAGCTCAGGGCATGGCAATCCCTAGCAGAGAGAAAGGGCTCCTATCACCAGGGACAAAATAGAAACCCCAAAGGCATGTCCCCAATGACCTACCTACTCCAGTCACACTCTACCTACCTGTAGCTACCACCCAGTCAATCCATTCAAATGTATTAATGCACTGATTGTGTAAAGGTTCTTATAACCCAAAAATTTCACCTCTGAATGTTCCTACATTGTCTCACACATGTGCTTTTTGGAGACACCTCATATCCAAACCATAACAGCATATTCATTTCCTAGAGTTGCTGCAACAAAGTTCCATAAACTGGGCAGCTTACAACAACATAAGAATTATTCTCTCACTTCTGGAGTCTGGAAGTATAAAATCAAGGCCTCAGCAGGGCCATGTTCTTTCTGAAGGTTCTGGAGGAATCCTCCTTTGCCTCCTGCTGAGTATTGGCAGTTGCTGGTAGTCCTGGGCTTGTGGCAACATCATTCCAGTCTCTGTCTTCATCTTCACATGGCCATCTTCACTCCTAATCTCTGCCTTTGTGTCTCTTCTCCTCTTTTATAAGGACATCAGTTTTGTTTTCTTGTTTGTGGTACTGGGAATTGAACCCAGGGGCATTCTACCTCTGAGCTACATCCCCAGCCCATTTCATATTTTATTTTGAGACAGGGTCTCACTTAGTTGCCCATGCTGGCCTTGAACTTGCAATCCTCTTACCTCAGCCTCCTGAGTCACTAAGATTACAGGTGTGCAACATCATGCTCAGCTAAGGACACCAGTCTTATCAGACTAAGGGTCCTTTCCACTCCAGTATGGATGGCCCCATCTTAACTAATGACATCTGCAACAAATTTCTTTCTAAATAAGATCACATTCTAAGGTTCTATGAACGTCAGAGTGAGTGGGTAGACAATGCCCTAGACACTCAATCTCCTGATAGCAAAATCCTGAGACTTATTCCATATAATTTCCCAGGAGTTCCTCAGTTCCCCAACTGACCAAGCCTCAGTTGCCCACAAAAATCTGCTCATGTTGTGCACCTGTAATCTCAGCAATTTGTACATCTTAGACAGGAGGATCACAAGTTTAAGGCCAGCCTCAGCAACTCAGCAAGAAACTGACTCAAAATAAAATGAAAAAGAACTGAGGATGTACCTTAGGGTTCATCCCCTGGGTTCAATCATCAGTTAGAAAGGAAGGAAGGAAGGAAGGAAGGAAGGAAGGAAGGAAGGAAGGAAGGAAGGAAGGAAGGAAGGAGGGAAGGAAAGAAAAGAAAAAAGAAAGAAAACCTGCTTTTACTCTCTTTTCTTCTTATTTCTGTCTCACTTTCACTTTACCTACTTATTCATTTGGGCTTTTTCAGATCACCTTCCAAAGAAAATACCTATTTCCAGGTTTCATTTTTTCGCCCCTGTAGAAGAGGGAATCAAAATGCATGACTTATTTTAGGTTACATGTGAAAAGAAAATGAACCTCAGTTCTTAAATCTGCTCTGTATTCCCTGCCTCATTTTAGGCAGCTAGTAGACTTCGCAAGGCTCTGTTCCTTGTTGTTGGTTTGAGCAGACTGCTGGGGCCCACAGACACCTTGTATTTGACCTCTCCTAGGGAGGGCTGGGTTTGGGAGAGTGAGATATGTCTAATGATGGTGCCAGGCCTATGACCACATGTACAACATTGTTTGTTTTTTTAACACTTGTGTATTCAGTGTTGTTATCAGTCATTTCCAAGAAATGGTATAAACATTAAAAAATGTACAAAACAAGGAAATCTAATATACCAGAAAGAAAGGAAAGATTTAGGAAAGGTGGAATATAGAACAATGTTATTGTAACTTGGGATTTTTCCAGAACTATTATCTATTGTACCCACCACCTTGTGGTTTTGCTCACAATAGGTTCGTTCATCGCCTAGTTGAACACTTTTTTTTTTTTGGTATTAGAGATTGAACTCAGGGACACTCGACCACTGAGCCACATCCCCAGCCCTATTTTTTTTTGTTTTATGTAGAGACAGGGTCTCACTGAGTTGCTTAGTGCCTCGCTGTTGCTGAGGTTGGCTTTGAACTCTCGATTCTCCTATCTCAGCCTCCCTAAGTGCTGGAATTACAGGCTTGTGCCACTGCACCTGGCTCTAGTTGAACACTTCTTAAAATGTATGGTGCAAGATGCTCCTGAGAAAAACATTCCTGTGATCTAGTCACATGGATGCATTCTGGTTACTCTTTATTCTTCTTGAAGATACACAGTCCACATTAGTATATTAAAGTTTTTAAATCTTGTTGTTGAAAAAAACTCGTTATTGCTTCCCAAACATATTTGGCCATGGAACATTTTCCTCATATAATACCTATTTAATATCCTACAAAACTGGTATTCCTTAGACTACACTTTGGGAAACCCTAAACTATTGAAGCAGTATGTGTGCAAACATATTTTTTCCAGCCCACACAATTCCCATTGTGGAGTGTGTCAGGACAGTTATTTTCTTTTTTTCTATCCCTCACTCTTTATCCCAATCTCTAATCTCCCTTCCAGCTTTTGTCCCTTTCTCCATTTTGGTTTAGGGTTTTGCAGTGAACTAAATTCCCCCACCACAATAGATAATCTTGACACATGAATTCCCTTATCTAAGTCCCCCTTGTGTAGTCTGGGCTTCTGAGTGTCTTGCCCAACTCTACCTCCTTTAGGACACAGACATCTACACAGGAAGGTGTCTGTCACCAGTGAGCATCCATGATCAGTCGGCATGATTCAGATCCTCCTGCTTGGCTAGAGACAGTGAAACCCGTTTCCAAACATGAGGTCTGTTATGGGTTGAATTGTGTCCCATCAAAATTTGTATGTTTGAATCCTATGCCCAGGACCTCAGAATGTGACCTTATTTGGAAATAAGGTTGTTGCAGATGTAAGTAATTAAGTAAAGATGAAGTCATACTGGCGTAGGGAAGGCCCCTAATGCAATATGACTGTTGTCCTTATAAAAAGGGGAAATTTGGCGACAGGCATACACACAGGGAGAACACCATGTGAAGATGGGAGTCATGTTGCCACAAGCCAAGGAACTACCAGAAGCCAGGAGTGAGGCTTGGAACAGATCTATCTTCAGGGCCTTCAGAGGAAACATGGCCCTGCCGAGACCTTAATCTCAGACTTCCCCGCCTCCAGAATGTGAGAGAATGAATTTCTCTTGCTCAAGACACTCAGCCTGTGGTACTTCATTATGGCAGCCCTGGCAAGCAAATACAGAGGGGTAAAGTCTCTGTTTATTGTTCTCTATTTTCACTAGCAGTTGTTCCAGACCCAGCTCCCTTGAAATGGGAGGGGTAAAAGAGTGGAAATTGAGCCTCTGAGCACCCCCAGTTCCAGACCCTGTCTTTGTTGGGATCTGGTCAGTTCCTATGATGCCTTAGTGGCTAAGTGGATGGACTCAGAACCCCTCTTTTGGCTATGGTGTGTATGTCCTCTTCTTAATTTTCACTGGGTCTCTGACCTCTGACTTATCACGCTCTAGACTCTCATAGCCATTGGGAATGTACCCCAAGCTTCCCTCTCAGGCCTCTGGGCTCATACTGACCCCCTGACAAAGCAGTGGGATGCCACCTACTACGAAAGCACCCCTGAGATGGACATGCCAAAGTCTTACTCAGAGGTAGGACATGAGATCCTGGCCTCCTCCAAGATAAAGCCAATGCCATAGGCTAACCACCTAATCCAGCATTTGGTTTGTTGCCATAGAGATGAGCAGGGTGTAGAAGCTTATACCTAACACTAGCAAAACCACTATATTTGGGAACATCACATTGACCAGGGTTTCTCAGTCTTAGCATTATTGACCTAAGGCCAAAGAATTTTTTATTATGGAGCTGTCCTACACAATGCAGGGTGCTCAGCAGCATCCCTGACCTCTACACTCTGTATACCAGCAGCAACCTCCCCCTCCCAAGTATGACAATCAAAACTGTCTCCAGACTTGCCACGTGTCCTGTGGGAGGTGCAAAATCACACACAGTTGGGATCCACTAAGTTGAGATCAACCTCAACACACTGATTTTCTACTCTGAGGTCCTTATAATCTGGGATCATCTTATTTTATTAATTCAGTGACTCTGGGTTTCTAAAATAATTATTATTTCCTGATCTCAGTTATAGTAAAAAAAAATCCTACAATAAAAGAAAAAAAAAAAGACTAGCAGAAAGTTTTGATCATGGTTGTCTCTGAATGCTGGGAAGTAGATTTATGGGTAAATTGTCTTTTCTACTTGCCTGGATTTCTTTTATTTGCTATATTGAGCATGGCTTAGTCTATAACTAACAAAAATCTATCTGGACTGCTTGGGTATTTTCACGTTAAATACAATAATAACACCTTATTATAAACAGGATAAAAAATTCTCATTAATTGTAGCCAGAGGAAGGTAAGGGAGGGTAAAACGTACAGTTTGAATCTGAACCTTAAGCATGCTATTAATGTCTGCTCTGCCAAGGCAGATGGGAAATATTTGTAAAGCATTTAGAATAGTAGGAGTTTCATAATTGGTGACTCACAAATTACTGGGTTCCCTTCTAGCTCAAGATTCTGGGTCTCTCTTTATCCTATGCTTGTGCTACTCGTATCTGTTGGTGATCATAAAGTCACCAATGTGACCTTGGAAGACTCACTAGGGCCTCTCTTGGTAAGGGGTCCCTTTTTTCCCAATCCTTCCAACTCAGGGAGTCTCCTAGGAAGTAAACAATGGCAGTCCTTATTAACTATTATTATCACAGCCCACATTTTCCACAAGTGGCCTTTCCTCTTCTCAACCACTCCATGAAGCAGGAATAATAATCTCCTTTTCAGAGACAAAGAACCAAAATCAGAGAGGTTATGCAATTTCTCCAAGGCTACATAGTCTTACAAGAGTCAGCCTCAAAAAGGGACCAACTCCCTCATCAAATAGTCCAATTCCTTCCACCTGCCCTGTTTCATGGGTGATAAAATTGAAGCTTAGTGAATGAAGTGATTAATACCCAAGGTCACCCAGTGAACAGAGCCATGAACAAGAGATAGACTCTTAGTGCAACATTATTAGCACGCACATGGGCAGCTCTTCTCTGGGAGATAGAGAGGACACTGATGTTTCTCTAAACAATAACCAAAGTCAGGAGTCAGGATAACATCATGTTTAGAAAAGAGGACCTGGAACCAGACAGCCTGAGTTCAAATTCTGCCTCTTCCTCTTACCTCAGCTGTGTTATCCTGAGCAAGTTACTTACACTATGTGGGGTTTCCATTTCCTCATTTCTGAGAAGAAAATAATAGTATATTTAAAAATATTTATTTAACAAATTTATTTAACAAATAAATTAATCCACATAAGCATCTAGAATATACCTGCCACATACTGAACACTCAATGAACATTAGGTATTACTAAACTTCACAAAATGAGCTACTAGGAAATCAGAGAGTGACTAAGTTTTTTGCTTTATTTTTTGCCAGAAAGGTTTTTTTTCCTCATGATTTAAAGTAAATATCATTGTGAAAAATCTAGAGAAGACAGATAAGTAAAAAGGAAAGAATAACAATCGCTCATAATGGTAACTAGTTAAATAACAAAACACTTTTTACTTTGGAAAATTTCAAACATATACAAGAATAAAAAGGATGAGTATAGAATCTCCATGTTCCCATCTGTTTTAGTCAGCTTTTTCACTGCTGTGACTAAAAGACCCACCCAGAACAACTTTAGAGGAGCAAAAGCTTATTTGGGGGCTCACGGTTTCAGAGGTCTCAGTCCACAGACAGCAGGCTTCATTCCTTGGGGCTTGAGGTGAGGCTGAACATCACAGTGGAGTGTGTGGCAGAGAGAAGAGCTCACATGATGATCAGAAGCAGCACAGCGAGGTCTCCACATGCTAAACAAATATATACCCAAAAGCCACTCCCCCAGTGCCCCACCTCCTCCAGCCAAACCTTACCTGCCTTCAATTACCACTCAGTTAATCCCATCAGTGATTGATTCACTGATTGTGTTAAGGCTTTGTAACCCAATCATTTCTCTTCTAAACCTTATTACATTGTATCACACGTGAGTTTTTTGGGAACACCTCATATCCAAACTATAACACTATCATTTAGATTCCTTAAATACTAACTTCTGGCCAATCTTATTTCACTTATAGTTCCATCTGCTTCTCTTTCATATCCACCTTCCATCTTTTAGAGAAAACCCCATCCATTGATAATTTTCTCTCTAAATATTTCATATGAGTCTCTGACATATATAGATTCTCTTCATTAAGTTATAATGCCAATGCCACACCCTTAAAAATTAATAATCTATGTTTAATATCATCATATTACCAGTGTCCAAATTCACCCCAATTGTCACATAAATGTTACAGTTTGAATCAGCATTCAAATTGCATCCACATGTTGGATTGGTTAATGTTCCTTAAATTTCTTTTAATCTACAGATCCCCCCTCCCATCTTTCTTTCCTCCCATGCATTGCATTTGTTTAGGAAATGGAATCATTTGTCCTCTAGAGTTTCCATACTCTGGATTTTGCTGATTGCATCCCTTTGGTATTACTTAACATGGTCCTCTGAACCATATGTTTCTTGTAGATTAGTAGTTCTAGAGGCGTCGTCAGATTCAGGTTTGATTTTGTGCCAAGAATTCATTATGGATAGTATGATGGTTTCCACTGGGAGACACATAATGACTGTCTTCCTCTTGATCTCTCTTTTTGAGAAGAGAGCAGCCTTTGATGATCATAGCCTGTAGCCTCTGATTTTGTTCAAGGTTACAAAGAGTAATATTCTAAAGTACCTATCAGTACTTTTTATTTAGTCACTGGAGTTTCCTATAAAGAAAAACTTACCTTCATCATGAATATGAGGAAAAGCAGGATGAACACTTGATTCTTTTTGTCCAATTTTCAAAATGAAGATCCCAGACTGGGGATATGGCTCAGTGGTAGAAAACTTGCCTAGTATGCACCAGGCCCTGGGTTGAGTTCTCAGGACCAAAAAAAAAATTTTTTTTTAAAAGTAAAGATCCCTGATATCATTCAAAGGTGAGTAATAAATTTTGTTTTAATTGTTTTTGTAACATTACTATTTGGCATCTATATTATTAACTATATGTATAAACATATTTTACATGTTTTAATTCATTGCAGTTGGTATTACAATTCTCAAATTATCTCAAGCTTTTCTTCATTTTCTTTGCTCTTAAGCAGCGTTGAAATTATTGAATTCTTAAAGGTTTGGTAGAATTTCCTCATGACATTTTTTGGGCCTGGTGTATTATTTTTTTGTTGTTTTGTTTTATGTTTGTTTGTTTTTGACGGGGGAATTCTTTATTTTCTTTCTCTAGTTCTTCTGTGACAAATGGTCTGTTAAGACTTTGTATCTCTACTGAAACCAATTTAGGTAGCTATATTATTCTAGAAAATTATCCATTTTATCTCAGTTTTTAAATACTCTTGTATAGAGTTGAGAAAAACAATCATGTTTTTATTTTAGATTTCCTCTGCTTTGATGATTATTCCCACCCACTAATAGCCAGTATTTCTCATTTTGTGGGTCTGTATTTTGTCCTACTTATTTTCTTGGTGACTTTAATTGGTTGTTTGTCTAATTTGTTGATTGTGTCAGTCTCTGGTTTATTTATTAGTTCTATTTCCTAATTTATTAATTTCTACTTTCATCCTTATTAATTTCTTCCTTCTATATTCCTTTGGCTTACTTTGTTGTTCTTTTCTTGTTTGTTTGTTTGTTGTTGTTGTTTGGTAGTAAGGATTGAACTCAGGGCACTCGACCACTGAGCCACATCCCTAGCCCTATTTTGTGTTTTATGTAGAGACAGGGTCTCACTAAGTTGCTTAGGGCCTCTTCATTGCTGAGGCTGGCTTTGAACTCAAAATCCTCCTGTCTCAGCCTCCCAAAGTGCTGGGATTACAAGCGTGTGCCACCACGCCTGGCCTTTTCTTGGTTTTTGAACGAAGTGTTTTGTTCATATATTTTCATTTTTATTGATGTCGGGATTTAACGCTAAGCTTTCCCTCTACTAATGACTGAGTAGCATAAACTCCCACGTGTCTCCATTGTCATTATTTACAAGAAATTCTGTACCGTCATGTTGTACTCCTACTTCTATCACCTGCTTATGAACCTTTAAAAAATGTTTTTCAGCTGGAATTGTCTTTTTGGTTTTCAATTTTTTTATATAAATACTGTGATCAGAAAGTATCCTTTTGTTTTTTAGAATTTATTGAGGTTTTCTTTGTGGCCCAAGATGTAGTCACTTGAAAAGATGTTTTCTCTGCTATCGGAGCTCAGGTTTCTACACACATCCACAAGACCTATGTTATTCACTGTGAACTGACCTGTCTTGAACTGAGAGAGATGTACTAAAATAAGCTATTATTAGTGAGTTTCATTCTATTTCTCCTCAAATTGAGGTGTTTGGTGCAGAATTATTAATAATGAATATATCTCCATTATGGATTGTTGCTCTTGGCATTTTAAAGTCTCCTTCCATGCTTTTTGGTCTAAATTCCATCTCATCAAATAGCAGAATTACAACTTTGTTTTTAAATTTTAATTCACATTTGCCTTAATATCCTTGTCTGGTCTTTTATTTTGAACCTTGCAGGATCTCTTTGTTTAGATGTCTCTTGTGTACAGCAGAGTGTTGGATTTTGCTGTTAGCCAATGTGGAAATGCTTTTTGGAAATCTTTTTTAAGTAATGATGTAAATTAAGTCCATTTACATTATTGATATGATTGATGTGCTTGACCTTGGCTCTGTCATCTTATTTTATCTTAGGACTAAATTTTAATATATTTTTTATCCCTGAAACTTTCCTTCCAGTCTTGTAATCCCTTGACTGGGCAAAATTCCATACAATTCGCTTTCATTTCCACCATTCTTCATGCTGTTTTTGATGCTGCTTTCTAGTTCTCACTGATCATATATCCGTCCTGTGATCCTAAAGCTTGGAAACCTCTGGCTGTTAAATCACTTAGAGTCAAAGCATCAGTTGCCGCAGGATGTTCATCACCAATGAAGGAGTTGTTTAGAGAGACTCAGCCAGGCTTGCTTGACATAGGAATGAACCCAGAGCTTGGAAATTAAGGGACAAAGGGTGTTCGGAGAAGAGAGAAATGTTTCTGGGAGCGTTTTCCCTTACTTAATGAATTACTAGGAGATTTGTGACTACCCAGTCTGTGCGGGTAAGTCTTTCAGCATGTGGACCCAGAGGTGTCATGGGCTGCTCCGCTATATCGCTATATCCTCTCTGCCCTTTCCATGAACTGCGACACTTCCTGTCACCAGTTTATTTTCACTTCTCTTCTGGCAGCTGTCCACTGCAATCTGCATGCATTTGAAATCATTCGCTACTTACTCGAGAATTCACGCTAGGGAGAAAGGGAGGAAAATAACCATTCCTGAGGACGCCACATCATCATGAATTTGAAAGAAAAGTTAAGAAAACTCATT